>CAMZMU010000096.1:106831624-107042862 GCA_947311845.1 Poa pratensis | reverse complement strand
AAAACCCCCTGGCTCTTTCCTTTCTATTTTTTCTTCATTTGTTTTTCAAACCAGAAGCATTTCTCGATTTTATTTAGGGCACTAAATCTATTATAAAAATTCAAGAAAATTTGTGAAGCCTTCCCTTAGCATGCAGACTCCACAAAAATTGGCTTTCAAAATAAAATGTTTTGAATCATTTTTGTTCATAGGGTTTTAATTATGGAATTTTGTTTATTTCAATTGTTTTTACTTTTGAATTTTAAAATAGTTAAAATATATTTGAGAGAGATAAGTAGTAAGGATGAAATGGGAGGTTTGCATTACCACTCCACTGAATTTTGTTTGAAACAAAAATTTCACTTGGAGAATTTGTGTGACACTTGTCACATTATTTTCTTGTTTCAACTTTTATTATTTTCCTCTTCTTTTCTTCATGTTTTTCTTTAGAGCAAGCAACACACATTTAGCAAGAACTAAATAGCACAAGCACAAGGATCAATACCATAAGCAACTCAAACAACACATAATAATCAACAAAAGTTTTTGTTGGCTCTCATTTTTGGAATAATAATACTTATAATTTTTGGGATGTTACAATCCTTCCCCCTTAAAATAAATCTCGTCCCGAGATTTGCTAGGCTTAGGTTAAAGAGGTCTGGGAATTCGCTCGAAGATAATCTTCGCGTTCCCAAGTTGCTTCTTCTTCAGAGTGGTTAGTCCACTGGACTTTGTAAAACTTGATCGCACGTCTTCGGGTAACACGAACATCTTCTTCGAGAATCTTGAGGGGTCTCTCGCGATAAGTCAGGTCTTGGTTCAGGTCGATGGAGAGGTGGTCGATGTTTTTGAAAACATCAGGCTGGTCAGGAACTTCAAGACACTTCCGGAGCAAGGAAATGTGGAAGACATCATGATAATCTCCTAACTCCGGGGCAATTCCAGCTGATAGGATACTTCTCCTCGACGAGCAATGATCTTGAAGGGTCCAATATACCTTGGCGCTAATTTTCCTTTGACATGGAAACGCTGCATTCCTTTGAGGGGTGTCACTCGGAGATAAACATAATCTCCGACACTGAAAGTGAGATCACGGCGCTTGGTGTCAGCGTAACTCTTCTGACGGGATTGGGCAGTTTTGAGGCGTTCACGAATAAGCTGAACTTGCTCTTCAGCTTCACGGAGGGTATCTGGTCCAAACAATTTGCCTTCTCCGGTATCGGACCAATTCAGGGGTACGACACTTCTTGCCGTAAAGGGCTTCAAAAGGGGCCATTTGCAGACTGGACTGATAACTGTTGTTACGAGAACTCTGCAAACGGAAGACAATCTTCCCACTTGGAACCATAGGATAGAACACATGCGCGAAGCATGTCCTCCAATATCTGGTTCACTCGTCAGTTTGGCCATCGGTCTGGGGATGATAAGCTGTGCTAAATGCTAACTTGGTTCCGAGGGCTTCATGAAGGGATTTCCAGAATCTTGAGGTGAATTGCGTGCCTCTATCAGATACAATCTTTTAGGCACACCATGCAGGCTTACTATTCTGGAAATATACAGGTCTGCTAACTGGGCTCCATTGTGAGTGGTCTTGACGGGTATAAAATGAGCAACCTTGGTCAGTCGATCAACGATGACCCAGATTGAATCATGGCCTCGGTTGGATCTTGGAAGTCCGGTAATAAAATCCATTCCAATCTCATCCCACTTCCACTCGGGAATTTTCAAAGGTTGAAGCAATCCAGCGGGCCGCTGATGTTCAGCCTTGACTCGCTGACAGATATCACACTTGGCTACGAAAGAACCAATCTCTCGTTCATTCCATGCCACCAAAATCTTTCTCGAAGGTCTTGGTACATTTTGGTTCCGCCGGGGTGGATTGAATAAGGGGTCTCATGGGCCCTTTAGGATTAACTCCTTAAGTTCCGTGACATTGGGCACACAGATACGGTCATTGAATTTCAGCACTCCTTCAGCATCTTCGGTAAAACCGGGTGCTTTGCCGAGGGAAATCTTCTTCTAATTCCTTCAATGCTTTCATGATCCTTTTGGGCTTCTTTGATTTGATCCATCAGGGTTGGGGTTAACTCTAAATTGGCGAGATAACCATGGCTAACAAGTTCTAGTCCAAAGTCTTCGAACTCTTTGAACAAGGCTGGCTGTTCGGCTTGGATCAGGGCATTCAGGGTGCAAGGTTTGCGACTAAGGGCATCGGCAACTACATTAGCCTTTCCAGGGTGATAATGGATTCCAATATCATAATCCTTGATTAATTCCATCCATCTCCTCTGTCGCAGGTTCAATCTTTCTGGGTGAAAATATACTTCAAGCTTTTGTGATCTGTATAGACCTCACAGCGATGTCCCGCAAGATAGGGACGCCACGTTTTGAGAGCAAGAACAACAGCAGCTAACTCCAGGTCATGGGTTGGGTAATTCTCTTCATGCGGTCGCAACTGCCGGGACAGTACGACACAACTTTGCCTTCTTGCATCAGAACGCAACCAAGTCCGAGGCGTGATGCATCGCAATACACGTCGAAACTCTGGTGACGTCTGGCATAATCAAAATTGGGGCTGAGGTTAGTCTCTTCTTCAATTCTTGGAAACTATCTTCACACTTCTGAGTCCATTCAAATTTCTTGTCCTTCTTCAACAGTTGGGTCATGGGTTTGGCTATACTGGAAAATCCTTCAACGAACTTGCGGTAATAACCGCGAGTCCGAGAAAGCTTCGGATTTCAGTCACACTGGTTGGGGATAACCAGTCAACAATGGCTTGGATCTTCTCGGGGTCAACAGAAATTCCTCCGGCAGATACAACATGTCCGAGAAATGCCACTTCACTGAGCCAAAACTCACACTTGCTAAGCTTGGCATACAGCTGGTGCTCTCGGAGGTCTCCAAAACTAGACGCAGGTGTTCAGCATGCTCTTCTTCGGTCTTGGAATAAATAAGGATGTCATCAAGGAAAACTACCACGAACTTGTCGAGGTACTCCATGAAAATCTTGTTCATGAGATTCATGAAATAGGCTGGGGCATTGGTCAGACCAAAGGACATCACGGTGTATTCAAACAAACCGTATCGAGTGGTGAAGGCGGTCTTGGGAATATCTTCTCTCGGATCTTCAACTGATGGTAACCTGTCCGAAGATCGATCTTGGAAAAGACTCGGGCTCCGTTCATTTGATCGAACAGATCCTCGATCTTGGGAAGAGGGTACTTGTTTTTAATGGTCACGTCATTTAGCTTGCGATAATCCACACACAGGCGTGTGGTACCGTCTCTCTTGTCCACAAAAATAATGGGTGATCCCCAGGTGAAGCGCTTGGACGAACAAGACCTTTGCTGAGCATATCAGCCAACTGCTTCTTCAATTCAACTAGTTCTTCCGGATTCATCCGATAAGGCCTTTGGGATATGGGGGATGTCCTGGGATAAGCTCAATTATGAACTCAATATCCCGGTCTGGCGGCATACCAGGCAATTCTTCTGGGAAAACATCCTTGAACAGGTGAACAACACGGATCTCATCTAGGGCGGGTCGAGCTATGCTCTCATGGCAGCCTGGTTGGGAGTGGTTGGTTTCAGACACATACTCCACTTCTACTTCTTTGTCGGTGGTGACGGATACAGCTCTTCTGGCACAGTCTATTCGACCATGGTACTTGGCTAGCCAATTCATACCAAGTATAACATCTATGCCTGGGTTCCTAGAATAATTAGGTCGGCTGCAAATTTTTCGCCTGAAATCTCAATGGCAGTATTTGGACAAAATCTCTTGGTTTCTATGGTGGAGCCAGGAATTTGTATACTCAGGGTTTTATTTAGGAAGCCTTCTACTAATCCTCCCTTAGCGACAAACTCCTCGGTAACAAATGAATGGGTTGCACCAGAATCAAACAGAACAGTTGCAGGTACTGAGTTGACAAGGAACGTACCCAGCACAACATCTGGCGCATCCTGAGCTTCTTCAGCATTGATGTGGTGCAGACGACCCTTGACAACAGCATTTCCGCGGGGTGCGGCATTCTTGCCATTACCATTTCCATTGCGGCCTTGACCATTGTTCGGTGCATTGGGGCGCTGAACATTCCTCTTAGGATTGGGGCATTCTCTGGAGTAGTGACCTTTGTTGCCACATTCAAAGCAGACAACATTGGCATTGGGGTTGAAGTTGTGAAGTTTCCTCTGGGACGGTTATTGTCATTGGGGCGGTTGAAGTTGTTTGGGCGGTTAGGGTAATTGGGGCGTGGGCTTGGGTGGACGATAGGCAGGCCTGGTGTTCTGCTGAAAGATACGAGGTTTCTGGCTGCTCGAACCTTCCTGAGCATTCATCCTCCTCTTGCGACCTTCAACATAGACTTGCGCTTGGTCTCCAGCTGGATGGCTTTGTCCACAAGTGACTCCAGATCACGGAAGTCATGGATAACCAGAGCACACTGCAGTTCATCATGAAGTCCACTCATGAAACGCTCCATCTTCTTCTCTTCTTTGTCGGTGTCATCAGGAGCATACCGAGATAAGTCGGTAAACTCATCCAGATAACCGACCACATCTCTACTTCCCTGCCTCAGCTTGCGGAATTCATCCTTCTTCCTCTCAATAAGTCCGCTGGGAATATGCTTCTTGCGGAACTTCTCCTGGAACTCAGCCCAGTTGATAACATGACCAGCTTGCTGGAGAGCCTTGGTAGTTTCCCACCAAGCTCTTGCAGGTCCAGCGAGATAGTGGGTTGCATACAACACTTTCTCATTTTCTCCCACAGCAGCAACTTCCAGATTGTTGTCGATGGTGCGAAGCCAATCATCGGCCTCCAGTGGGTGAAGTCCCTTGGAGTAGGTGGGTGGGTTGGTTTTCTGGAAATCGCCTAAGGTGGATCGCTGGTTTCCATTGCCATTGCCATTACCACCATTGTTGTTGTTGTTGTTGTTATAAGCGGCTGCGAGTTGTTGCAGGGCAGTGAGATGAGCTGGCGCTCTGCCGGGCATTTTCACGTTCCTCCATGATAAGCGCGAGAAGTTGGGCGGGGGTTGGGTCCGGTGGTGGTGGTGCTCCTCCTTCCGCACGACGGGGCGGCATCCTGAAGCACACCGGGTATAAGAGGCAAGGCAAGAAAAGTTCGACTAAGGGAAAAGACGATTTCACAAGTGGTTGATTAATTTTAAGGATTATATGAAAATATTTCACACAGATCAAACAAGACAAACATACTTATATTTCACAAACATCACATCAAGGAGTTCACAACAACATCAAGCTTACAACATCAAGCTTACAACATCCTTACATCTAAGATACATAGCATCTGGTTTCCAAAAGAACCACTACTTCGACTCGACTAGCGATAGGGGTCAACCTAATCCTGCGGTAGTGATCAAGTCACTCGCCTACTGAGGTGGAACCTCCAGCTCTAACACGTCAGCATCTGACTGGTAGGGTGGCTCCTCGGGATCCTCCGTCCTCGAGAACTGCCTCGAGTGGCTCCTCCTCCTCGTCAACTAACTCCTCCTCATCATCCTCCTCCTCACAATCCATCTCCTCCACGAAGTCATCATCGTCACTGAGGAAAGCGTTGTTCTCCTTGCGGAGATCCTCGCCCTCCTCCTCCATCTCGTCAGTATGGTGCTCTAGATCCTCAATCAGCTCGTCCTGCTCCGCCACCTTCTTGCGGAGCTTACGATAGTCTCCTCAGCTGGGCCCTCTTCCTGAGAAGAGCGACCTTCTCCTCCATCAGCTTCTCCTCGTTCTCGCGAAGCTCAACGAGCGACTCGCGGTCAAAGTGAAGCTGAATCCTAGTGCGCATCAGATCATCCTGAGTGCACTGAAGTAAGAGCTCCATGTCCATGATGTAGCTCCCAAACATCGGGTGGCAAGGGGAAGGAGTAGGGTGTCCGTCGCAGTTGCGCCTCCCGTAGAACCGGAAACGGGAATCTGCCAACTCCGCCTTGTGCTCCTCACAAAGTCGGGCTAGCATCCTCTGTGTGGCAGTACAGAGACCGTCAACCCAGGTGGCCTCCTTGGTGGTGAAGACGAGCGTCCTGGAACTGGGAGACTTGATGTTCCTGCGAACTGACGACTTGATGAGCCAGCTCAGCCTTCCGACACCGTGAACGTCAATCTGAGCTCCCTCAAACTCTGGAGCGGGGCGACCTAACAGCTTGCTCAACTCGAACAAGTCCCTCTCGAACGTCAGCTTGCTGTCCTTCTCAAGCTGAACGAACTCGGTCCAATGGAGTGCCATCTACAATTTTAAGCAAAATTTTAAGTTAGTGAGATGATAAGTGTACAAAATTTTAAATTAGTGAGGTAACAATAAGCAGAATTTTAAGTTTAATGAGATGACAAGTCTGCAAAATTTTAAGGATACAAAGGAAATTGTAATGTTTAATGAGAATAAATTTTTGCATAAGTAAGAGGATTGGAGATAAGCAGTTTTCGAAAATACTTCACTCCTTTCTTTTAGAAATTAATCTTTTTGTAACATTTGTCTAACGACCATGCTAACTAAGGTTTCCTAAAGTCAGGATGGCTCTGATACCAAGTCTGTGGGGACCCCGGACTAGCTGTCCGAAATACCCGATTATGCTTAACACAACGATCCCGTGATCAGTCTGTCGTTGCACATAATCCGAATTGGATACCAAAGTTTACATCCATTACAATACCGAATAAAAGTCTTACATAAATGGTCATTTAGACCAAGTCTTACATAGGTGCCTTCAAGGGCCAAACCAAAATATCAGCGGAAGCTACGGCGTAGTAGACATCATATTCTAACGATGACGACCCGACAGGCAGCTGACTTGTGGAGATCCTTAGTTCGTAGAAGTCGCCATACTCCTGCTCGGCGTAGTGCTCCTCCTCGTAGTCTGGCTAGGACAATAGCCAGGGACGAAACCAATATGAGTACATTTGAATGTACTCGCAAACTACCCCAACATGAGTATGCACTAGTTTTATTTAACTTCAACTTTTATTTATTTAAAACATCTCTATATCTTTATTGAAAAAGGTAAGAAGAGTTTTATAACTATTTTAAAAGAAGTCACCATCTCATTTGTTTCTCCAAAAACCCTCCTTTTCCTGACCATGGCTCACCATGGTCCATTTATTCAACAACTCATACCACTCCATTTGGTATAGTGTGTAACACCATCACCATTTCAGTTTCTTTTAAACTTAAAAGCTTTTCCAAAAACTTGCACATGATCTTAGGACAGCCTCCCAATTGTCCATATCCGAGGACTCGGCTATTCGAATAGTTTTGACCCTCTGCAGAGGTAGCACGCTTTTAACCCACATCCATCCGGTAACTCATCGTGTCAGCCACGTCCCGCCATACAAGGTGTATGCGAAGTTGAGCCACCGACCCTAGCCTCTCCTTTGCTCATGCTAGTATAGGATCCTACCCATATGATAATTCCCATCGACACTCAGTCCGGTCCCCGTCGGCAACCCTAAGTGTGAGGACTCATATGTTTTTCCCGGCGACCACATTGATGAAGTCTTCAATCCTCCTCCTTATCTTTCCATAGAGTTTGAGCGAGGACCCAGGTCAGGGGAGTTCACCAAACCATCCCCTCATGCATAACGGAGTCATCTCCGTCGATGAGGTATCCCATACTAATAAGAGCAAATTATATGACTAAGCCCCGTTCCCATATGGGGGTAAATGTGGTCGCACAGATTAAGATTGGTTGTCATAGTACTAGGACACTGTGCATTTTTCATAAACATCCCATTTTCCATTTCTCCACTTCAACACCGACATCTCGGCATTCCATAACCACACAAGTATTTTCAAAGGAGTTTTGAATAAACAACATTGTTTCCATCCTATAGTTTTATAAAACTACCTTATATTTCTACATAGGGTGGCAAAATAATATCCATATACTTTTTGAAAAGGTTTTGTAAACCAATGCCTTAAGAGTAAATCATTTGATCAAAGTAGATGCATATGTATTTAGGTGCAAGCTCAGGGAGTAGCTTGCCTTGCTCGGCAAAGTGACTTGGTCTTGATCTTCAGATTCAACAAACTCTCCTTCCTCGATAAATCCGACAGCGTTCTCGTCTAATTAATAAACAAAAAATACAAACAATCACTAATACTCAAGCAACTTCACACATAACAACATAAACATCACAAATAGCTACTGCACACATCAAACAATACAATTTGGTTTCAAAATAATTGAATTAAACATTATTTATTTATGTCCAAAATTATGGCAGAAACTTGTGGAACATGTTTAATTGCACAACTTGAGTTCTGTTGGTCACAAAAATACAAACTAAATTTCTATAGAAAGCTACTGATGTGTAGAAGACAACACAATTTGATTTGGTCTAATTGGAGTTACCAAACTCCCTACACAATGTTTTAATCCAGTAACTTAATAATCAAGTTTTGGCTACCAATTAAGTTTGTTGATCCTAAAATTAAATCCTTTTAGGGGTAACTAAACATGGCTAAATGTGATCTAACAAAATTGGTCCTAACATTTGGGTTTACCATTAAACATATTTAAATGTTTTAGTGCAGAAGGGTGTTTAACTTCAACTTATACTAAACAAATATTACTGCAAATAATTCTACCAAAATTAGGGAAGCTAATACATGGCAGTACTAAGCTAGTAAAATTGGTTTGGAATTATTTGGACTAACAGAGTATCAGAAACAAACAAGTTTAGAATTTAAACCTTCTGTAGTATTTTTAATAATACATTTTTATTATCTAAATGAATGAATCCAATTGGGTTGGTTAAACATTTTCATAAGCTTTCCAGAACAATTGATTTATTTATTTGGATTCCTAAATCTCGAGATATTAAATTTTAAAGTTGGATCAGTACTGTTTTCATATTTCAATTTAAACAGAGAAAACCTAGTTATGGATAATGTTTAAATTTCTGACTAGTGGGGCCTACATGGCAGCGGCACAGCGCGCGCGGGAAATGATTTAAACCTGACGAGCAGGGCCCACCCGTCAGTCTCTCTCTCTCTTTTAACCGAAGCGGTACGCTACCGTTGATCGAAGATCAAACGGTCCCCCGCTCGTCCACGTCGACGGCGGACGGCGGTGACCTAAATCGAGCGGAGCCGAAGCTCCGGCGACGGCGAGGTGGATGGATCTCTCACCTAGGGGCTCGGGAAGTTGCGGCGATGATGCAGATCGATGGCGGCTGCGTGGGGGAAGCTCCTGGCTGAGTTGCACTTGCTGGGGTGGACTGGTTCGTCGGCGGCGAGCTCCTGAACTTCCTCGGGCACGGGACGGCACTCCGGCGATCTCCTGGCGACACTCTGGTGCACGAAACAGAGGGGAACAAGGTGCGGGTGAGTGCGGTGATCATAAGGATGCAAGTAGTGGCCAGAGAGAAGGGAATGAGAGGCCAGCACGGCGTGGCCGTGGTCGTCGCCTACCTCGGCACGGCGAGGTTGCAGCGCACTGCCACGGGCAGCAGCGGCTTCACAGCAGAGGCTCCGCCCTCCTGGCGGTGCAGAGGAGAGAGTGGTGAGTGAGAGACACAGTGGGGCGGTGTGAGAGAGTGCGGGGCTCGGGTGGTTAAATAGCCGCAACGCCGGCGTACGGTGGTCGCGGTCCAGCGGCGCCCAGAGAGCGAGAGAGACCGACGCGTGGTGTCTGGGGGGGGGGGGGGGGGGGTCCGGGCATGAGCTAGGAGTCACTGCGTAGTGTATCGCGTGTCGGGGAGCTATGAGGGGGGCCAATTTGGCCGGCGCTGTCGAGTTGCTCCGCGGCGGTGCAGAGGAGACAGGGGCGGCATTGGGACGGGAGAGAGCTCTCCACTGCGTGCAGAGGCTGCAGAGGCACGGAGCGAGGAGAGAACGCGAGCAGGGGGGCCTGGGGGGCCTGGGAACGGCGAGGAGCGCGGCGTCCAGCGTCGACACGGCGACGGCGATAGTGAGCTAGGGGGAGGTGGACGATGGCATTTTTGCCAAAACCCCCTGGCTCTTTTCCTTTCTATTTTCTTTCATTTGTTTTTCAAACCAGAAGCGTTTCTCGATTTTATTTAGGGCACTAAATCTATTTATAAAAATTCAAGAAAAATTGTGAAGCATTCCCTTAGTATGCAGAAGCTCCACAAAAATTGGCATTTCAAAATAAAATGTTTTGATCATTTTTGTTCATAAAGTTTTAGTTATAGTATTTTGTGTTTATTTCAATTGTTTTACTTTTGAATTTTAAAATAGGTGTAAAATATTATTTTAGAGAGATAAGTAGTAAGGATGAAATGGGAGGGTTTGCATTACCACTCCACTGAATTTTGTTTGAAACAATATGAGTTTCCCACTTGGAGAATTTGTGTGACACATGTCACATTCATTTTTCTTGTTTCAACTTTTATTTTATCCTCTTCTTTTCTTCATGTTTTTCTTAGAGCAAGCAACACACATTTAGCAAGAACTAAATAGCACAAGCAACAAGGATCAATTACCATAAGCAACAATTTACAAACAACACATAATAATCAACAAAAGTTTTTGTTGGCTCTCATTTTGGAGTAATAATACTTATAATATTTTTGGGATGTTACATTGTCATCGACGTTGTATTTGTCGAGAGAGGAGAATGGGCATAGGGAATGCTATACTCGGGATCATCGATATAGATGGTGTCGAAATCAGTGATAGGGAAGGTAGTAAATTGGTGGTGATTGACAATGTTTGAGTGTGGGAATGAGAGGGATGGGCAAGCCTTTTTCTAGCAATTTTATTTTGGCAAATTCCAGACCAATTTACCCTGTAACAGCTAAAATTTTAAATTCTCGGTAAAAGGCCAAATAACACCTAACCAGCAAACGAGCCTGCCGTTCCCTCGCCCGCCACACTTCAAAATTTTAAATTCCGCGAACCATCTCCTCCCCGGTCCACCTTGCTAAAATTCAAACCCCGCCCGCTAACGGATCGGATGCCTAACGGGCCGCAACGTGCCGACCCTCGAAGCAGGTCAATGTCGTGTCAAAACGGGGGATTTGCCTCGTGGGTCAGACATAGCGCGTTTAGCCGCGTAACGGGCCCGACTTCTCATGGGCCAAACCCGCGTGCTAGCAAGTCGGCATGAGAGCACGGCCGAGATGACCAACAATATTGAGAGAGCTCAGAGGCCTTGTCTCATGGGTGAGACACAATGCGTGTAGCCACCTAATGGGTCAGGCCCCTCACGGGCCAAAAACACATGCTAACGGGTCGGCATGGGAGCAGGGTCCAGGTGGCCAGCTATAATTGAGAGGGCTCAGTTTTCGGTTACAATGTTCTAGCCCTTGTTCGAGAAAGTGCAAATGGAGCACGAACTCCATGGAGTCCTTTTTTAAAAATTTAAAAAATCGGTATTTAATGTTTTAAAAAAATTCAGAACAAAAATCCAATATGTAGATAATGTCGAAATCTACCAGTGTGCAAAATCTCAATGCAAAATTCGTGGAATTATAGGACACACAAAAATGATAAGTCTGACAATTTTTTTTAAAAATGTGCGATCGACATTCACACATTTGTCATTTTTGCTCAGCCTAAATATAACGAAATATCTAGATTTTCTGAATTTTTTAAAACTTTCAAGGGAAAAGCTATAAAGAGGGTCCGCACGGGAAGCTGGACATGTAGGTGATAATTGGCATGTGCTTTTCCTATAGGGGAGAGCCTAGTCTGGCACCTCATTGGTGACATAATCGCAGTAATTGCCACATTTTAAAATCCAAAATGATTTACCTTCTAAACCTTTATTTCAATTAGTGATCCATTTACACTGCTAGATTTGTCTAGATGAAAGTTTCAAAACTAGGTCCCATGTTAATATGTTCTATCAAAAAAATCACACCAATACCCTATTAACGGCAAAGAGTTAGCACGATAATTGTTCATGGCTATCAGATAACTTTTATATATTTTTCGAAATTTTGTAATGGTATGCATAGCTACAGAGAATAGCCAAGCATTTAGAAGACCTAAGAGATGATATTATTCCATACGAAGTAGTATAATACAGTCTTATCTTGATGCAGAATGACGTACGGAAAACCTGATAATCAGTTATTATTATAATCTGGTAGTCGGTGATATTAATTGAAACTACGGACCCAAAAAATCATCAAAACATGGCAATATAGGATCTAATTTTGTAGATTTCGTCGTGCCTAATTAAACGGTGAAAACAGATTTTTAATCGAATTATTGATTTGTGAGATATTTTTAGTTTAAATATTGAAAGGTATATAAGATGCATGTATTAAAAACCGTCACGCGAGAGTTGTTTTGTGCGGCGTTGCCAGATAGCCAGTTAGGTTTATCTATCCTGTGCTGGTTGCGACGGGTGATCGTCTTCGTTTTCTTCCTAACCTATCGCCGCCACAGGAGACTAGGGAGCGGAACTTTTTTCCACCGATCTCCACGGTGGGAGAGCTAGGCCTCCCTCCCTCTGCTTGCTGCTTCAGCGACGGGAGGGAGGGGGGACCCCGTTTTCTCCGTTCTTGCATGATAGTTAGGGTTTGGAAGGTTCTGGCATGGTGCGTCGTTGGGGTGGTGGGAGCGGCGCCCGGGCAAATAAATCTGCCTCAACTCCACTCCCACACCAGCGCTGTCCTTCATGGCGGCGTCTCGGAGTTGGTGGCACTGTGTGCTTGCCGATCTTTCAGATCGGTGGATGTAGGGTTCATGGATGGTGTCGATGAGGCGGCGGTGGCGACTCCATTAGATGGATTTTTTTCTCTTGTACTGTCCCCGTTGCTGCGGCGTTGTCTCCGACGCCATGGTAGAGAAGAGAGGATTCGTCCAGGAGTACGTGCAGACGGTGGCCTGCACTGGTGACAGCTGGAAGATGGTGCACCTTGTGCTGGGTTCGTGGTTGGAGGTTGACGGTTCTGGTTCCTACACCGACGTCGTCGTGCGGGGGTGCCAGTGCTAAAGTTCGATGACGTGTCCGGGGTCGTGCTGCCCCGGTCTGATTCTTTCAACGGTAATGGTTTGTCCTATGGCAAACTACTTTGGAGGTCCGAAAAGCTGATGATCAGCGATGGAGCCGCGTCGAGCTCGGGTGAAGAGGCGATCTGTCTATTTTTTCTTTGGTGGCTGCTACGGGGTGCCGAAGAAGAGGGATAGGCGTTGGTTTGTCACGTAGGTTTATCCTATCTTTTCATATCTGTAAGATCGGTGTATACATACTTTGTATCTCGTCTTTTATTTATCAATGAGCATCGTATTACCATGAAAAAAAAGATAGTCCTGTCCACGTGTCTGACTTTCAAATGCCAATTTTGACTTATTGAA
Source organism: Poa pratensis (assembly GCA_947311845.1). NCBI lineage: Eukaryota > Viridiplantae > Streptophyta > Magnoliopsida > Poales > Poaceae > Poa > Poa pratensis. Next base: position 107,029,596 of record CAMZMU010000096.1, on the reverse strand, counting down.
AAAAGGAAAACACTTGTAATCCCCCGGGGGATCGCGCGACTCGCGTCCCCTGCCTCGTCTGCGCGACGCGTGTCCTGTTGGACTCCTCCCGCGTGGCCACAGGAAAGCAACGACCCACGTTTTTATTTTTCTCCACCTTTCGTCTTCCTACCTTATCCTCTAACGGGACACCGTCCAAAAATCCCCCGCCATGGCTCCCGCGCCGGTGACCGCGCCGTTGCTCCGCCTCCACGCCACGGGGCGCACGCCGGCAGCATCTCTCTGTGCCGCCACACATAACTCCACCGTACACAACCTCACTGCACGAGCTCGCCGCCACTCAACAGCCGCCGCAGTTCCTCTCCCACATAATTACGCGCCGCGTACGAATCCCCCGACATCGACGCGGCGCTGCTGAAAGGACAAGGATGTCGCCTAGAGGGGGGGGTGAATAGGCGATTTAAAACTTTTCCGGTTTAGGCTTGATAATTGCGGAATAAAACTATGTGTTTAAATTAACAAGCCAACAATCTAAATAAACTAGGCTCACCTATGTGCACCAACAACTTATGCTAAGCAAGACAAGCAACAAGGAGATATCAATATAGAATACTTCAAGCACGAAGGCTATCACAATGTAAAGTGCATAAGTAAAAAGCTCGGGTATAGAAATAACCGAGGCACGCGGAGACGAGGATGTATTCCCGAGTTCCTCCTTGTTAAGAGAGTACGTCTCGTTGGAGAGGTGTGAACCAACACAATGGTTCAACAACCACAAAGGTTTCACCTTCTTCTCCGATGAACCGCATGATGCATGTAAAATGCATACATGAACTTTGCACTTTAATTGCTTATATTCCAATCATATTTGCATCATATAAGGGTTATATCAATGTTTTATCATGATTTTGGGAATACTTCATAGTTTTCCCATTTATTTGGAATTAACCCTGCACAGGCAGAAAACCCTAGTTTTGTATTTTAATGTTTCAGGGACCCAAACGTCAACGAAATCACCTGGAAATTTACGGGCGTCAATATTTGGAAGGAAGAAGGACTACGGAAAAAGGAAGCAAGCAAACGGAGACCCGAGGGCCAAACGGGGTGGCCCACGCGGCCAGTACCAGGCCGCGTGGGACCCACCCGTTTGGGCCTCGTGGCTCCGTTGCCGTCGATCTTCGCTCCACCGCCTTCGTCTTGACCTAAAAACGCCTATAAAAAAGGTCCCCCGACGTTCTCTGGAAGGAGCGCCGCACAAACACAGAAACACCGAAACGGAGATCAGGAGCTGCAGATTGGAGGGGGAAAACTCCGGCGGGGCGCTGCCGGCGTGGTCTCCATCTTCTCCATCGACTTCTCCACCGTCTCCATGATGAAGAGGGAGTAGTCCACCTCTGGACTATGGGTTTGTGGAAGTAACTTATGTATCTCTCCTCTCTTGAGCTTCACTAATTAGCACCGTATGAGCTGCTGAACATGATTACGGTCACCGTTGTAATACCTTTGTGGTGGATCTTTATGAGTTAATATATGTTTGAGATTGCAATGTTTGTTTCAGTTATGAGTATAGATGCATATTATGTACCCCGTTCTTGTCTACTTGTTTTGATCAAGCATGTTTATGAGAGCGTGTGTGGGGAACGTGTGCATTAGTTGGAGTAACGGGGGGTGGCTAGTGCAGTGAACGTGAGAGAAAGTTCTGCGATCCACTTTGGTATCTTTACCTTACTTTGTTACCTCACTAGGGATAAACTAAAATACCATGCTACCGGGGATGTGGGCGTGACCATTGCCACTACTCCATGACTAGATCTAGCATGTTCTTATTTTCACTTCATGTCATGATACTTAATGCTATACTCTGAGTTATCTTAATTACTGAGGTGTTATGATTTAGTTCGCATCTTGGTGGAGTATAAGAGAGGTTAATAACCAAAAGATCTCTATGTTAGGACGTGATGCCCATATATCTAAGTAACTTGTTATCAAACCCTGTGTTGCAATCTCATATGTTAACTGTGTGTTCCATTGTCTACCACTTTATAAAGAGAGTGCATTTGTGAAACCATGAACCCCAGTCCATTTTTAATCATAAGAAACACCTTTCCAACACCATATACCACTTTTCTATTTTCAGCCATCATTAAATCCGAAAATACAAAAATACTTTTCATCTTGCATACATCATTCAAAAACCCAAAAATATCATTTATCATTGCATCCACCATCATTGCATATTTATTTCTTGTTTGCATTGCATAACTATCCTGATATCATTCTTACACCTTGTGCTTGACAACCACAGGTGAGGTTGAGGACCAAAACATCTAACCTTGTTTTGTAGGTAACCAAAAGAAGGATAAGAAGATAAATCTACCACTTCAGATTCCCCGAGAGTTCGATATTAAACCCTCGAGTCACCCCTCGTGGGGAAAACTGTCTTCCACTTACTATACACTCTGCACTTGGAGTCTCAACCTAATCCCGTTTATTTTGCAGGCATCAAGACTTGCTCTTCGGGATCAAGACGTTTTCTGGCGCCGTTGCCGGGGAATCGTAGCTGAGAGATTTATCCAAGGGTGTGCATCATCGCATTCATCTCACAACAAAGTCAACGTCACCAACTTGTGCTAACACCTAAGCTTGGGGAGGTTGCACCTACGTGAGCACCATCTTATCCATCTTTACTTACAAAGCAATTTATTTGTTTTGTTAGTGTCATTGCATATCATATCATATTTATTTCAGTTTTGCATAAAAAATTAAAAATACCAAAAAAACTTGCTAAAATGGGAGAAAGAACTAAGCTGTGTGACTACACAAACACTCCTAATGATCAATTTATCACGAGAGCTATTGCCACACCTAAGATAAATGCTGAGAGTTATGAAGTAAGTCCTAGTTTGTTGAACTTGATAACTAGGGAACAATTTGGTGGTAGTGCTATGGAGGATGCCTCTATGCATCTTCATGATTTGTTGAAATATGTGACATGCAAAAGTTTAAAAATGTGGAAAGTGATATCCTAAAACTGAAGTTATTTCCTTTTTCACTTAGAGGAAAAGCTAAAGAGTGGTTGCATTCCTTGCCATCTGGTAGTATTAATTCTTGGGATGATCTAAAAGAAGCTTTCATTAAGAAATATTATCCCCCTGTTAAAATTTTGCAAAATAGAAACAACATCCTTTCTTTTAGGCAAAATGAAAATGAACATGTTGCTATGGCTTGGGATAGGATAAAACTTATGCTTAGAACTTGTCCCTCACATGGAGTTAATGAATGGACCATATTACACTCTTTCTACAATGGTTTAAACTACATGTCTAGAAACATACTTGATTCTGCTGCTGGAGGTGCTTTTATGAGTAAGACTATAGTAGAAGCTAAAAATATATTGGAAAGCATTTTACAAAACTATAGTCAATGGCATACTGATAGGGCACCTAATCCTTCTAAGAAAGTGAACTCTATTGAAGAAACTAATGATTTGTCATCTAAAATGGATACTATTCTTGCTTTGCTTAATAAACCTAGTGTTGAAAATGTTCCTTTGCAAGAACTAGTTGGAAACAATTCTGAAAATATTGATGTCAACTTCATTAGGAACTATGGTAATAATGGGTATGGTAACAACAATTATAACTCTTATAATAAACCCCCATATGTTCCCAACAATCGTCCTTTTGTTCCATATCCTAATGCTAATGATAATAATTGGAAGCCTATGTTATCACGCAATGATAATTCTGAGGCTAACAAAATTCTCATGGAACAAGTTGCTAGTCATAATACCATGATACAAGAGTTGAATAAGTCTGTTGCTTCTATTAGTTCTGATATTAAAGGCTTACAACTCCAAGCTGCAGGACTAGACAAAGCTTTGTCTAAACTAGCTGATAATCAAGCCACTTTATTGAGTATGTCTGCAGGGAAACCACAAGCATCACCTGTGGTTGGAATGAATTCTGTTAACATTGCTGAAAATGTTCCTCTTACTTTGGAGGAAACTCTTGATGAATTATTGAACTACCCTGAATATTTGTTGCCACTCATGTCTCAACTTGGTAGTTTAAAAGAAGAAGCTAAAGAAACTGAACATGATGAATCTCTTATGCTGATTGAGTTGGAAAAGAAAGTTGAGGAAGTTAAAATGCTTAATGAAGTCAAGGATCCTTTGCTTGACTTAGAAAATTGTAGCTTGCATGAATTAATATCTATCTTACAAAAATTTGCAAGTGATCCTTCCATCAACACTAACCAAGCAGGTTTTGGTTCTTATATTGCTAATCATGTCTTGAAAGAAAAGATTGCTAGGTACAACCAAGAGGCTATGATACCACCTAAGCTTGGGGATATGTGGATACCTAAGGTACTAGTAACTATTGGAAAAGAGACACACCATGCCATACTTGATCTAGGATCTAGTGTCTCTGTTTTATCTAAAGAACTATATGAAGTGCTTGAATTGAAAAATCTTGAAAAATGCTCTATTGAACTAGCACTTGCTGATGACTCTATTAAACATGCTTTGGGAAAAGTAAGTGATGTTATGGTAGAGTTACATATGACTTTTGTGCCTGTGGATTTTCTAATCATGGATATGGGGAATAAAACCTCTAGTCCTATTATTCTTGGAAGACCTTTTCTTCGTACCACAGGTGCTATCATTGATTCAAAGGAAGGGAATGTAAAGTTTCAGTTTCCACACAAGAAGTGCATGGAACACTTTCCAAGGAAGAGGGAACCACCAAAGTTCAAGCTCCCTCATGAGCTTCGTCCACAATAAAACAACAAGTAAGAAGCCTAGCTATATGGCTATAAAGAAAGCGCTTTGCGGGAGGCAACCCGGTTATTTTTGTGTGATTTTTCTTTGTGTCCTCTTGCTGTAACAAGAGATTTTGTGTCTAGTTAGGTTCTGGAGTTTTTAATAAAGTGCCAAGTTTTACCCTTTTTGGTTTGAAAAAGTTGCTTATAGCGTTCGGAGATTTTATTCCTGCACGAATCAGTGCACGGTATGATTTTTAATTCTTATTCTGTAACTCCGAATGAGCTCATATTTGAACTGTAGTTGCAACTTTTCATCCTCTGTATGCATGAATTTTTCGGAATTTTTCGAGAAAGTTTGGTAGGGTAGAAAAATACGTTTTGCTGCTGCTGTTTTTCTGGACAGATTCTGTCCCATTTTGTTTGATGCATGCTTTGAGCTTTTAAGTTGAATCTTTTTGATCCAATTGAGTTTATGAGTAGGCATACAACATTATACACTTTCTGGACATTCATATGAATTTTTGTTCAAGGATTATATGCAGCAAGGAACCTATTTGTTTATCACTATTAATGCACCCCACAGAAAAGAGATGGGAGAAACGGTGTTTTGAAGTTTTTTCACAGGGATTGGAGGAGATGCACCAAGAGCTATCCAAGGATGGTGAAGACCATAAGCTTGGGGATGTGAAGACAACCCCACTGGACCTACACACTCTCGGTTTGCACACGTCCAACTTCTGTTTTTCGATCGAAACACTTTATCGCATAAACTTGGAGCGTCGTTTTTTGTTTTTGTTTGAGTCTTGAGAGACCACCACACTATCAATTATATATGAGAGAGCTACTGGAAATATGGGTTGAAATATGTTGGATGCTTTTATAAGATTGGGAAAAGGGATGTTTGATTGATTTTTAATGATACATATAGTTGCATGATTCATGAGCTTGTTTATGAGTAATAGTTTGCAAATTCTTTTTGTAGAGCTATCACTTATTCATGTTTTGGTGCTGATTGTTATTTACTTGGTTTAACATGGATTAGTTAGTTCTATGGACACTCATGCATGCATCTAGATGGTCAACTTTCTCCCTTTTGCTAGCCCAAAAACTCCAACAAGCAAAAACTTGTTTCCAACACCTTCAACCAAAGTTATTCCAGTGAGTCCACCATATCTACCTATTGGCTTTATGCTATTCCGAGTATGTTTAACATGTTGTTTGTGTTATCTTACCTCTGAATGAAAATGTTTATGTTATTGATTGCAATGGAAAAAATTGGTTATATAGCTCTCACGAACTTGATGCACAATGTTCTTTTATTTGCATAATAAAACATGACCCATTGTGATTAAGATTATGATGTTTGTGGCTTGATGAATGTTTTGGGTTGGAGTTAGCCCATATGTGCTGTCACATGCAAGCTTTCAACATGCTCCTTCATCTCATTTAGTTGATATCATGTACTTTTGTTATGGATGCTATCATGTGAAATGAGGTGGAAATGAAGTAGTTTAAATGAGTTTGTATAAATGGTTAGAGAGACGCCTGGGCCGCTAATCTAAGCCATGCATCATTCATGGTGGAAATTTACTTACATACTATGGTGAATTTCTGTGATACACCTTGCAATAAAAAACTATTCCAAATGGTAAATAAAAAGGGTGTTGAGATTGTTCATTTGTTTGTTTGTCTTGTCATTTTGATATGGGCTTGTTCCATATCTGGGACAAGAGGTACCCCAGTTGACGCTCTTGATGATACTATTATTACTTACAATGATATATAACTTGAACTTGCTTTGTTTCCTAAGTTGAGTAATCATGGTGTAGTACTTGTATTCAAGGGGCATGAGACATCCAACCTTTACTTTATCAAGCACACTACTCATATTTGCTTTCACTTTAACCTTAATCATTCAAGATGCTATGATAGGGGCAATGAGAGCTTGACACCAATGAATACCTTATTGCAATCATTAACTTAAGTAGAAGAGTTTGGAAGTTGGATGAAACTTATGCATGCTTTACCTCTACTCACATATACATCTTTCCAAAGTGTACACCTATCATATTCAGATTTTCATCTACACTCTATGACCATTGTAGGATGTTCTACTTATCATTATGCATACATGTGTTCCATATTACTTGCTACTATGTTACACTTTGTGAACTATCAATGAACATCCTTGTCTTGAATACTTGATATCACTTCATAAACTATTTGCATATTGCTACTCCTTTGAAGAATGAATCATTTGACTATATGTAGCAATAGTAATCATCTTTGATATCCATTGTTAAGTATTAAATTGCAAAGTCCATGTTAGTTTTATCATCTTCATACTCGAGGACGAGCATGGATTAAGCTTGGGGATGTTGATGCATGTAAAATGCATACATGAACTTTGCACTTTAATTGCTTATATTCCAATCATATTTGCATCATATAAGGGTTATATCAATGTTTTATCATGATTTTGGGAATACTTCATAGTTTTCCCATTTATTTGGAATTAACCCTGCACAGGCAGAAAACCCTAGTTTTGTATTTTAATGTTTCAGGGACCCAAACGTCAACGAAATCACCTGGAAATTTACGGGCGTCAATATTTGGAAGGAAGAAGGACTACGGAAAAAGGAAGCAAGCAAACGGAGGCCCGAGGGCCAAACGGGTGGCCCACGCGGCCAGTACCAGGCCGCGTGGGACCCACCCGTTTGGGCCTCGTGGCTCCGTTGCCGTCGATCTTCGCTCCACCGCCTTCGTCTTGACCTAAAAACGCCTATAAAAAAGGTCCCCCGACGTTCTCTGGAAGGAGCGCCGCACAAACACAGAAACACCGAAACGGAGATCAGGAGCTGCAGATTGGAGGGGGAAAACTCCGGCGGGGCGCTGCCGGCGTGGTCTCCATCTTCTCCATCGACTTCTCCACCGTCTCCATGATGAAGAGGGAGTAGTCCACCTCTGGACTATGGGTTTGTGGAAGTAACTTATGTATCTCTCCTCTCTTGAGCTTCACTAATTAGCACCGTATGAGCTGCTGAACATGATTACGGTCACCGTTGTAATACCTTTGTGGTGGATCTTTATGAGTTAATATATGTTTGAGATTGCAATGTTTGTTTCAGTTATGAGTATAGATGCATATTATGTACCCCGTTCTTGTCTACTTGTTTTGATCAAGCATGTTTATGAGAGCGTGTGTGGGGGAACGTGTGCATTAGTTGGAGTAACGGGGGGTGGCTAGTGCAGTGAACGTGAGAGAAAGTTCTGCGATCCACTTTGGTATCTTTACCTTACTTTGTTACCTCACTAGGGATAAACTAAAATACCATGCTACCGGGGATGTGGGCGTGACCATTGCCACTACTCCATGACTAGATCTAGCATGTTCTTATTTTCACTTCATGTCATGATACTTAATGCTATACTCTGAGTTATCTTAATTACTGAGGTGTTATGATTTAGTTCGCATCTTGGTGGAGTATAAGAGAGGTTAATAACCAAAAGATCTCTATGTTAGGACGTGATGCCCATATATCTAAGTAACTTGTTATCAAACCCTGTGTTGCAATCTCATATGTTAACTGTGTGTGTTCCATTGTCTACCACTTTATAAAGAGAGAGTGCATTTGTGAAACCATGAACCCCAGTCCATTTTTAATCATAAGAAACACCTTTCCAACACCATATACCACTTTTCTATTTTCAGCCATCATTAAATCCGAAAATACAAAAATACTTTTCATCTTGCATACATCATTAAAAACCCAAAAATATCATTTATCATTGCATCCACCATCATTGCATATTTATTTCTTGTTTGCATTGCATAACTATCCTGATATCATTCTTACACCTTGTGCTTGACAACCACAGGTGAGGTTGAGGACCAAAACATCTAACCTTGTTTTGTAGGTAACCAAAAGAAGGATAAGAAGATAAATCTACCACTGCAGATTCCCCGAGAGTTCGATATTAAACCCTCGAGTCACCCCTCGTGGGGAAAACTGTCTTCCACTTACTATACACTCTGCACTTGGAGTCTCAACCTAATCCCGTTTACTTTTGCAGGTATCAAAGCCTTGCTCATCGGGTATCACCGCACCACAAAGGTTTGGTTCACCTTCCACTATCGGAATCCTTCGAGGCGGAAATCCGGAGCCTTTCAACAACGATCCGGGGCACAACCCACAACGGGATTGGGGGCTCCCGAACAGCTACAAGTGACCACCAAGGGTCTCAACCACCACACGGGCGTCTAGTGTCCAAAGACCCAAGAGTAACAAGTTCACAAGCTTTCAACTTCCACGAATCCTCGTGGAGAGCACAAACCGATGCAACGAAGAGAGGAATAACAAGGCTCAAATCCTTCACTCTCAAATCACACCACAAGCAACTAATGCTTATAGGGGGAGAAGAGAGGAAGAACAAAGTAGGAGAAACACCAAGAACTCCAAGATCAAGATCTACTAGGTTCTCCTCACTTAGAGGGGGAATGGATTGGTGGAAATGTAGATCTAGATCTCCTCTCTCAAATCCCTCAAAGATATGCAAGAATCATGGGAGGAATTGGGAGAGGGGCAAGCTTTCCAAGGTCAACAATGGAGGAGAGACAGGGTGAAAACGTGCTTGGAAGAGCTGAGAGGCTGAAGGTAGGTGGAGGGGTATATATACCCCTCCCAGAAAAAAGAGTCGTTGCAGCCACTTAGTCCGGAGTTTCCGGTCAGGGAGGCCGGAGACTCCGGCCCGGGCGGAGACTCCGGACCAAAAGGGCGGAGACTCCGGACGCAGAAAGTCAGGAAAAAGCCGATGCAGAAAAACTCATACTGGAGACTCCGGACCACGAAGGCCGGAGACTCCGGCCGGGCGGAGACTCCGGACCAACTCCGGACGCTATACCGCAAGCGCCGTCCGCGGGGCACTTCGCTCCAAAACCAGGGAGGCCGGAGACTCCGGACAGAAAAAACAACAGCAAAACAACAAAGCCTGTAATGCAATAACTTTTGCAAGGAAGCTCCAAACGAGATGAAACCAACGAGGTTGGAAATATTAAGGGTCACAAATATGGAGGAGATATCACACATGGGAGGTGTGGACCTTATCTCGAGGAGGACCGGTAATATTTCCAACACCGAGAACGCAACAAGTTTTCCATCCGGACTCCGTTTTCAATGATCTTGGGCTTGTTCCGAAGATAATCACAAGCACTACAAGATCATGCATATACACATCATAGTTCATCATGTGAGGAGGATAACACAAGAGGAGAGTTTGACCTCTCTACAAGAGACGAATCGGTAAAACTGATACGTCCAAAACGTATCTATAATTTTTGATTGTTTCATGCCATTTTTATGCTTTTAGCACTTGTTTTTATATTAAGTTTATTATTTATTTGGACTAACCTACTAATAGTTGCAAAAGTGCACAATGTTCTTGTTTTACTCTTTGATGTGTAGAAATTATCAAGAATACAAGAGGAAACCTTGTTGGAGTCGAATTGGGACTTTCCTGAAATCTGTCTGAGAACTTTTTACGAAGTTTCCAGTTTGACCCTCGAAGATGACGTCAAATGGAGACCTGGCTGTTACGAAAGTTGTCACAATTTTCCATACGAAGATTTTAAGCCCGAGATCAGCCCAATCGGAGTTCGGACGCGGCCTGTAGGCCCGTTTTGGTGGAACCCTAAAAGGGGGTGACGGAAATCCGAGAAGATATATAAAGGGAGGAAACCTAATTCGTGGAGGACTCCTCCACCCACGAATTTCAGCCACCAAAAGCCACGTTTTTGCCTCCCCCATGGATCCCATCTCCATGGGGGAGGGCTCCCAAGAAGCCATGAAGGAGGGAGGCTAAGGGGCGGCGCTCCCCAAGCTTGCCGGCGGCGGGGAAAGGAGTTCCCCGCACCGCCGCCGCCGCCGCCGCCCTGCGCCGCGCGCTGTCCTCTCCGCCGTCTTCACCGCCATCTCCATCACCATCTCCTCCTTGTATTCAGTGGTTCATCCTCCCACAAACCTCTGTACCGTCCTATGTAAACATGGTGTTTGATGCTATAATATTTATCCTATGATTTACATCATGTTTCCGTAGTTTATTTGTCTTTTGATTGCTTAATTGAATGCATGAGGTTCATTAGAGTTGTATGTCTATATGGTGCTGTCCTTTGGTGTCCATTATACTTGCGCGCATGGATCAAACACCCTAGGGTTGGTAGTATTTGTAACGAAGCGGGGGAAGTTCTGCCGGAGTGACAGAAACCTGAGAACGCGAACCGATTAGTTGCACGTATGGGAGTAAGAGGACCTTGAACTTAAGGCTATGGTTGGGGAAACCTTAATGCATTGTTAGTATTTGCGGATGCTTGCTAACAATCCAATCATATAGTACTTGTAATCCCAAGTAGTGGAGTGCATGTATATTTAGCCTCTCCCACATAGAAAACTGCATCGAAGACAATGAACCAAGTACCTTCACTAATTAATCTTGGACAAAGCCACCACAATTACCACCACTTTTCCACACTCATGGTACTGTTAGTATATGGTTACTTAGTGTATTTTATTGCTGCAGCACTAACATTTACTTTCTTGTATTTATTATCTTGCAAAACTACCTCTCATACCCGTATTGCTACCGTAGTTTTATTTTCTAGATAATGCAAACGTTTAGTGTGCGTAGAGTTGTATCAGTGGTTGATAGAACTTGAGAGAATACTTATCCTACCTTTAGCTCCTCGTTGGGTTCGACACTCTTACTTATCGAAAAGGCTACACGCGATCCCCTATACTTGTGGGTTATCAAGACCTTTTCTGGCGCCGTTGCCGGGGAGCCATAGCGTAGGTTAATGTTCTTGTGTGCACTTGTTTGCTTTATCTCTAAGTAGTTTTTATTTTCAGTATTAAGTTGTTCTTTATCTTACTATGGATAGGGAATGCGAATTACAAAAAAAATTAGGTGTAGTTGTTATCTAAAAACGTTTTCAAAAAGAAAAGTGATTGGAAAGATGAGTAATGGTTAAATGGGGGTCGACCTTGAACACTTGTGTTCATGCCTATGAAACCAAAACAAATCTTTCCATGGAAGCTTTTCATTAAAAACATGTAAATATTGTAAATATTGTGTATATACCTCTGTACATAAAAATAAAATGCTAATTATAGTCTTTAGTTAATTGAAAGTTGATAGTTTTACTTTGCTGTCCAGAAACAGATTTTCTGTGCTCCACCGTATTAAATGTTTAAAATCACCAGAACGTGATCTTGATCTGAAATTTCTTGAGTGCAAAGTGATGCTTATTAGCTTTCTTTCATTAGACTAACTTTTTCTGATTTAAGGTACGTAGATAGGTCGAAAAATTCGATCTTTACTGACTGTTCTGTTTAGACAGATTTTGTGCTTCTCTGTAAATAAAATCGTGATAAATCTCAGAATAGTATTTTGACTTGAAATTTTTGTGCATAAACCTGAGATTATTATCTTTCTTTCATTAGACTAAAGTTTTTCGATTTGAGCTACTTAACTATCTCGTTGAATGCCATCTTTACGGACTGTTCAGTTTTGACAGATTTCTTTGTTTATTCAATATTGTACTTGGTGTTGTTAGTTTCATTAGTTTTTCGACGGACAACGGAAATCATGAACACCTTAGTATATACAGTGGCTAATGTTGAGTAAAAATTATAAAACTTGTCAATGCTTGAACATGAGTGGATTTTATTTAATGAGTACTAACCCTACTAATGAGTTTTGTGAAGTTTTATGTGGATGTAGCTTATAAGATCTAATCAATATGGTGATATGAGATGAATAAGAAGACGCAAGAGCTCAAGCTTGGGGATGTGTAGGTGCATCCCAAGAACATATTCAAGAAGATACAATCATCTAAGCTTGGGGATGCCCGAGTCATCCCCCTATTCATCAACTAACATGAGGTTGTCTCGTTCATACTCTATATTACCCGTCCACATGATATGTATTGTCTTAACTTGTATTATAATTGCTTTTATATGTCTTGGTTTTACCTTCTTTAGTTTTATTAGGCTCCTTATTTGGTTTCGATTGCTTCTTTACTTTCACTTATAAATTCAAAATAACAAAAATATTTTCTTTTGTTTTGCTTCTTTGTTTGGTTCTTTATTTTAATTTTATTTGGGTTTTACTTTTGATTTTTATTTAGAGTTTTCCTTGCTGTAGCTAGCATGTTTAGGTCTTGCTTAGCCTCTGGTTTCTTAGTTTATCAAAAATAAAGTACCAAGTTTTATCCATTTAGCTTAGTTGATACATATGTAAAAAGTGATTTTCTGTTTTCGGTATCTACTGCTTATTGCGCGATTTTTCATATTTTACTGGAAGCTCTAAAAATCACGAAAAATTACTGATGTTGTAGCACCTAATCCTCTGCATGTACAAAAATTGGCTAAAATTTCGGGCATGTTTAAGTGCACCTAAAAATTGCGTTTTCCAGCTGCTGTTTTTCTGGACAGATTCTGACTTTTGTTGCAAGAGTGGCCTCTTTTCGTTTTCATTTGATTTTTAATGGTTCTTACCTTTCATTTATAAGTTGGCCATTTAAGCAACCTTTCTGTAACTTAAAAACAAAATTTTATTTGGTTTAATAGTAGCACTTGGGAAATATTATCTATTGTACTAATGTCTAACCGCAGAAAAGAATGGGAAAGTTTTTGTGTTGAAGTTTTTTCACAGAGAATGAAGGAACACCAAACTATGGAATATTGAAGAATTACCAAAGTCATAAGCTTGGGGATGTCCCCGCATCCCTCTTCATCAATAACCCCACGGTTTGCAAACCTTTAAACTTTGTTTTTTGAGCAACATAGGAACTTAACTAAACTTGAAGCGGCTGTATTTTATTATCTATTTATCTTAGCATCAAACACCAGTTACATTAATAAGTGGATCGTCACATATTTTATTTATCCTCTGTTTTCAATGTTTACTTGGTTAATGGATTACTTGTTGAAACTTAAAAATGATGTGTGAATAATACTGTTTAGTAGTTTATGTTTTCTTATGGTTAGTCTCAACTAGCTAATAGTGCATATTATGTTATTTTGATATCAACATGCATTGTCCTGTTCATAAGATGGTATGGTATTGTGGTATCCTCCTCTGAATAATTCACTTGAATCGACTTGGCACATGCTCACACATGTTATGACTGAAAAATAAAAGTCAATTAAGCCTTGATGATCTATTTTGCCTCAGAGTTTTAGTATCGTTTTTATGCCTCCGTTAATTTTATTTTGTCGCAAGCATGATTATGACCGTTATCGCTCTCGTGGTTGTCGCTTCCCAGTCTATTGCTAGCCTTCACTTGTACTGAGCGGGAATGCTGCTCGTGCATCCAAATCCTTAAAACCAAGTTATCCCAAAGAGTCCACCAAAAAATTCCTATGCATGGTATTTCAAGCCATTCCAAGTAAATTTGCATGTGCTACCTTTAAAACCTTCAAAATATTTCTCTTTTTGTGTCAATGTTTACTAGCTCATGAGGAATTAGTGTGGTTATTCTTTATTCTATTTGTCAAATGGACTTTTACACCTGGACTAGTGGCATATACATCCGCTTATCCAATAACTTGCAAAAAGAGCTGGCAACGGGGTGCCCAGTCCCAATTAATTACAACTTTAACCAATTAATTCTCTTCACACTTTTGCCCTGATTCATCAGTAAGCAATGACAAACAGTGAAATACCTGAATGTGTGTAAACCAAAGAGAAAGAGGGATGATCTGCCTTGCTGGTAGAAATAACGTCCTTCATGGGAGCCGCTCTTAAAAGTCCGTTTGACAGGTAGAATACTGTTCTCACCCGCTACCATTCGTTGACAATTAACAAACACCTCTCAAAACATTTTTACCTCTGTTTTTAAAACAAAAAGCTCTAGCACGTGTTAATCCCTGCTTCCCTCTGCGAAGGGCCAATCTTTTATTTTTATGTTGAGTCACCATCCTTTCTTTGAGCACTTCTTCGAGAGCATAGCTGTCGTTCTTAGTGTAATGTGCTTGTCCCAGAATACGATTAATTGAGGTATAACCATGATGCTTTTATCTTTGATATCTCTATATCTAGTCTTCACTTGAACTTCAGAGGTGCCTTGGCATTTATGTTTTGCTCCACAATTAAGGGCAAGCGAGATACCACTCTATCATGCTTTATTATGGTCATTACAATCTTGTTGATGTTTATAAATTTCATGTTATAAGCTCTTAGTTCGTTGATACTTTTCATTAGGAAACATGATTGCTAAGTTTTATTATCCATACATCATGCAATTGTTAAAGACCTGATCATAGCATTTACAATCAAAAATTATTTTGTTATCATTTACCTACTCGAGGACGAGCAGGAATTAAGCTTGGGGATGTTGATACGTCCAAAACGTATCTATAATTTTTGATTGTTTCATGCCATTTTTATGCTTTTAGCACTTGTTTTATATTAAGTTTATTATTTATTTGGACTAACCTACTAATAGTTGCAAAAGTGCACAATGTTCTTGTTTTACTCTTTGATGTGTAGAAATTATCAAGAATACAAGAGGAAACCTTGTTGGAGTCGAATTGGGACTTTCCTGAAATCTGTCTGAGAACTTTTTACGAAGTTGCCAGTTTGACCCTCGAAGATGACGTCAATGGAGACCTGGCTGTTACGAAAGTTGTCACAATTTTCCATACGAAGATTTTAAGCCCGAGATCAGCCCAATCGGAGTTCGGACGCGGCCTGTAGGCCCGTTTTGGTGGAACCCTAAAAGGGGTGACGGAAATCCGAGAAGATATATAAAGGGAGGAAACCTAATTCGTGGAGGACTCCTCCACCCACGAATTTCAGCCACCAAAAGCCACGTTTTTGCCTCCCCCATGGATCCCATCTCCATGGGGGAGGGCTCCCAAGAAGCCATGAAGGAGGGAGGCTAAGGGGCGGCGCTCCCCAAGCTTGCCGGCGGCGGGGAAAGGAGTTCCCCGCACCGCCGCCGCCGCCCTGCGCCGCGCGCTGCCTCTCCGCCGTCTTCACCGCCATCTCCATCACCATCTCCTCCTTGTATTCAGTGGTTCATCCTCCCACAAACCTCTGTACCGTCCTATGTAAACATGGTGTTTGATGCTATAATATTTATCCTATGATTTACATCATGTTTCCGTAGTTTATTTGTCTTTTGATTGCTTAATTGAATGCATGAGGTTCATTAGAGTTGTATGTCTATATGGTGCTGTCCTTTGGTGTCCATTATACTTGTGCGCGCATGGATCAAACACCCTAGGGTTGGTAGTATTTGTAACGAAGCGGGGGAAGTTCTGCCGGAGTGACAGAAACCTGAGAACGCGAACCGATTAGTTGCACGTATGGGAGTAAGAGGACCTTGAACTTAAGGCTATGGTTGGGGAAACCTTAATGCATTGTTAGTATTTGCGGATGCTTGCTAACAATCCAATCATATAGTACTTGTAATCCCAAGTAGTGGAGTGCATGTATATTTAGCCTCTCCCACATAGAAAACTGCATCGAAGACAATGAACCAAGTACCTTCACTAATTAATCTTGGACAAAGCCACCACAATTACCACCACTTTTCCACACTCATGGTACTGTTAGTATATGGTTACTTAGTGTATTTATTGCTGCAGCACTAACATTTACTTTCTTGTATTTATTATCTTGCAAAACTACCTCTCATACCCGTATTGCTACCGTAGTTTTATTTCTAGATAATGCAAACGTTTAGTGTGCGTAGAGTTGTATCAGTGGTTGATAGAACTTGAGAGAATACTTATCCTACCTTTAGCTCCTCGTTGGGTTCGACACTCTTACTTATCGAAAAGGCTACACGCGATCCCCTATACTTGTGGGTTATCGAAAACCTCCAACATCAAAAACACCACAAGATATTCAAATGAAATCCGTTTTTGATGAACTAGAGCTTGATATGGAGATGAACACAAGCTCTAAATTCTCACATGGATAAAAGCCAATAAGAACCAAGAAAGATGATATGCCAAATATGCAAAGGTTTGAGCTCTCCACAAAGATGCGATCAAGTTACTCACTTGAGAGCCCCTCTTGATAGTACGCCGTTTATCCTATAACTCGGTCTCCAAACTAACAACATGAGACCATTAAAATAGAAACTCTATCAAGATCGTACCTTTGCCTTGCGCATTCCACTTGAGCTAGATGATGACGATCTTGACTCTCTCAAATTGGAACACCTTTCTTGATTGTGCTTGCTAGCACATGCTGATGAAGACTTCTCCAAATGCTTCCCCATACTCCATTATGGGAGAGCCTCGCTAAGCTCCGTCTTCATGTAACCACTTGCGCTTCATATTCTTCTCTTGATATAGATGATGGCTTGGAGATAAACATGAAGTTCACTCAATCTTCTTTTCCAAGCCATGCTTGCAATAAGCTCAACTCTTCACATGACCATTCTTCATATAAACCCTTGGATGGAACCTTGGTCATCATGAAATCTTCTAGAGTCCAACATATGAACTCCAATCTTTTCTTATGGACAAGATCTACAAGTATATCTCAATGTAAACATTAGTCCATAAGGATTGTCATTAATTACCAAAATCACGCATGGGGCAACACATGCCCTTTCAGCTGCTCCCGGCCGCTCGAGCTCCTCGTCGCGGCCGCCCTAGCGGTCGAGCTCGCCATGATGCTCCAAGACCGCCGTCAGGCGCTGCCGCCATGCTGCAAGCCGGAGCTGTCTGTTGCCGTCGCAGCTTGTCTGCTGGTGCATCACACGATGGCAATTTCTGCTACTTATTTATTTTTTGCATCATAGGGAGGAGATTTTTGCTACCGTCGTTCTTCTGTTTTGCGTCATAAGAAAGAGAAATTTGCTTCGGATGATTTTTTTTGTTTTGCATCCTAGGAGAAGAATTTTGTTACCATATTTTTGTTTTGCATCATAAGAAGTAGCAATTTGCTACCGATGAAAGAGAAATTTGCTACAGATGAATTTTGTTTTGCATCCTAGGAGAAGAATTTTGCTACCATATTTTTGTTTTGCATCATAAGAAGTAGCAATTTGCTACCGACGTTCTTCTCTTTTGCATCATAGCAAGGAGAATTGCTGCCGATGTTTTTCTGTTCTGCACCATAAGAAGAATTTGCTACCGATGTTCTACTGTTTTTGCATCATATGAAGGATAAAACTGCTACCAATGTTCTCCTGTTTTGCATTATAGGAAGAATTTTTTTGCTACCGATATTCTTCTGTTTGCATCATATGCAGGATAAAATTGCTATTGATGTTCTTCCGTTTTGCATCATAGGAAGGAACAATTTGCTACATGACGCTCCGACCGGTGATTCCAGCGGGAGGTGATTCCAAGGGAAATCGGGGATGCTCTAATGGTTTCGACGGTGGCCGGCGAGGTCTCTGGCCGGAGCTTCGAGCGAAGGGCGGTGGTGTGCAACGTCTTTGCCGGCGAAACAGGGAAGCTGTGAGGGCGTCTTCTCCGGTGACAGCCGCGGAATACGGCGAACCGACGAGGACGGCCGGTAAAACATAAAAGCTGTGACGGCGTCTTCTCCGGCGACGACGTCTTCTCCAACAAGGGCCGCGGAATACGGCGGAGCGACGAGGATGGAATCAGTTCTGCTCATGGCCATGGCCTGCGTTGGTCGACGGGGATTTTTCTTTGTGTTTATTTCCTTTTTTTTTGTAGGGGAAAAAGGGCGTACGGGTCAGTCAGGTCTGTCGGATGGGACACGTGCCGCCCTGTCCAGCCTAGTTCTTTCCTCGAAAAAACGAGCTCGCTTACGAAACGCCACACTGCCCTTGTTGTCACTTTCCCTTTGCAGGGTGGCCCGCATGTAAGTAACAGATACTGTGGAGTCTGGACACTTCCTCGCAAGTCCGCAGGCCCCCTTCCTCGGCCGCCTGAGATTCTCTCGCCTGTGGAGCTCGCCGCTCCTTCGCCTGAGCTCCCCGATTTCCCACCCCCTACCACCCGAACCCCCTCATCGCCTCCAGCCTGGCCGCATCCTCGCCGCTGGTAGCCGTCCCGGATCTCCCCGTCCAGATCCCCGGGACACCCCCCCATCGCTGGAGCTGCCGGCGTCCTCACTGCCGGAGTCCACTCTGTCGCCTACTCCCCTACCAGCTCTTCACCGCTGGAACCCCCTCCGTCGCGTACTACCTCCCAGCTCCTCACTCTCGGAGTCAGGTTAGCATTTCTACTTTGCGTATCTGTCATGGATTGAGGGTTTGATTTTAGTGGATCCGAAACTTCTTGCGTACGTTGAGCCGTAGATTCTTCTCCGTGTGTTACTGTTTTGCCTTGTTTATGTGCTACTATGATGGAAGAACAACGGCAGTGATTAAAAATTACATGTAACTGATGGGCCACATTTCAGTTTATTTATTAAATGCTGCTCCACCTTTAGTTTGCTGGTTAGAACAGATTCTATATACTGGTACTTTTTCTCTATTGTTCTTCTTTGGGACTATGCTGCTAAGAACAGATTCATGCATGTACACTTGATTTTGCTCTCTTTCTGCTGGAAGCCTGGAAGTGATATGTTTTACTTCTTGCTAGCACTATTTTTACTTTCCTCTAAAGAGGTTGTGCAGATAATGTTGAAAATATTTATGATCCCAATAGACAACCATACTATATACACACTGCTTTTCGATTGATTATATCAATGCCGAGCACAATAGACTGCCGTGTTTCTATTCTGTAGACGGATCATTTGGGAAATGACAATGCCTAATTGTGGGAGCAGCCAACCCCGTTGCTCACCCAAGAACGAGCCTCAGTCTTGATGGTTTCCACCAAAGCGCCAACTGAGGACGTGCGTTGTTGAAGACGATCGTGTTCCGTTGTTTCCAAATCCACCACGCCGTGAGCATGATCACCGAAGATGTGATCTTACGCAACAGGCGAGAGGTGGATTTGAGTACCAATGACCACGAGTACACGAAATCGTCCTCCACAACCGGCGGCCTAGTTGTCGATCGTATCCAAGATAGCACCTCATGCCAGATCGTCCGTCAGAACAAACACCCAGTGAGCATGTGGGGCATTGACTCCGTTGCCTGGTCACACATCGGGCAGCTCGCTTGGTGTGGCAAGCCTCGACGTGCCAGTCTCTCCCCCGTCCAGCAGCGATCGAGGCAAGCCAGCCAGACAAAGAACTTCACCCTCAGCGGTGCCCAAGTCTTCCAATTCAACTTCCAGGACCTCGATTCGACCGCCCCATGGAACATGGCGTCGTAACAAGACTTGGAAGAGTATTGGGCATCGGATGCTTATCTTAGAAGGGCTACAGAAATTACACACGGGACGAGAAGAACAAGCGTGATGGCTACAATTATATATCTGGACAATTAGTTTGGTGAACATCATGGTTAAGACTGGTAGACGACATAATCTTTGAGCAAACATAACAGGAGATGCAGAGGTAGGCGTTAATTCAGCAACATCAAAGTGGCATTCACGAGATCAGACCATGCCATGTTGGTCTGGTTTGTGATGGAGGCCAAAGATATCCCTCCCTCATGGTCTTGCTCGACTCAGAAGCGGGTCAGGTAAGGTGAGCTCCGTGCTTGGAAAATGTCAACAGGAAGTTGGACTGTCCCATACTTTGAAAGTTAAAATTAACTAAAAGGCGACAAGAGATTATCTTAATTACTTAATGTCGACATCTACTCCCAGTTTCAACTCAACTTGATTTATATATTAAAAAAATACACAGATCATACTGTCCCTTAAGTCAGCAAAAAACTTGATAGAAAATCCCTCAGGGGTATTCCAGACATCTTGGATTTTAATTAGCTCAGGAGCCATACCAACAAAATCCAGCGCAAACACTTCCCTGGGTAGCCAGCAAGAAGCCTGCCAACATGCATGTCGTATTTAAGACAAAATATGGTATACAAGTTTGTTCCCCTTGAGCTTTGCTAAAGATGATATTTACTGCATGGAGTTTGGAGTAGACTGTTATGAATTTACACTAAGATTTTCAAAATTTGGGCCTGCTATAGCCAAGACTTGGGAGGAAAGCAAGGTATGATTAGGCTTCACATGGTTCTTGCTTAGAAGGCAATCAACACCATCTTCATCAGTGTAGGATGTTATGCTGAAGCTTTTTAATCTGAGTCAGCGAGCTGTAAAGAGGCTGGGTATTGATAGGCTATAAAGCGTGGTGAGATTGTGATTGGTATCTAATGCTGCCATTGGTTTTCCCCATATATGCTACCTACATTGCAGTTTCTTGTACTTATAGTTCCATAAACCGTATGACTTGAGAGTAATCTTCTCTTTGTTCCCTTAAGGTTGGCATCTTCTATATGGTACACTAATATCCCAAGTTAAATGTGGTTCATACCGTTCATCTTGGGAGGTCAACTGATCATTGGATCTTGTTAGGTGTCCTACTTGCACAGTCGATACATTTTCTGTTCTCTTACCTTTTGGATTGGTGGCGTGGAGGTCATGTTATGAAACATCTGTTGTTCAAGTTTGAGATTCTGGGGGTCTGGTTATATGCTATCTGTTTTAGAGCAACCCAAAGCGTGCTGTAGTTTACTTTGCGTGGATCTCTTTCTCTTTCTTATTCTAGGATGTGAAATACTTGCAAAGAAGGTCACCTTTGAGCCATTCCTAATCTGACCACTTATGCAGTTTATATCATATCCTGTAAACTTGTGACCTAAACAAAGTAGTTACTTTTGCAGGTGGATGTCCACTTGTATGTTGATTGGAGACAACTAACTTGGTTGATCCTGAGGGCAAGAAGTTATGATCAGACCAGGTTCCAAGGAGTCACAAAATTACGACAACAATAGCCAGAAAGTTTATCCTCAGCCAATTGATGAAAATATGATTCAGAGCATGGACTCGATGGACAGTATGATTGGAAGGATATTCAACAACATATCCTCTTTAAAGGCTGCATACATTCAGCTGCAGGAAGCTCACACCCCATATGACCCAGACAAGATTCAAACTGCTGATAAGCGTGTCATAGATGAGCTCACCAGGCTATCTGAACTCAAGCATAATTACAGAGAGAAAAATCCTAAACCGATAGCAGCATCACCTCAAGATTTACGCTTACTTTCTGAAATACAAGAGCAGCAGAACTTGTTAAAGACATATGAGGTCATGGTAAAGAAGTTCCAGTCCCAGATCCAGAATAGAGATACCGAGATTAGCCATTTACAGCAGCAAATTGATGAGGCCAAACATAGAAAATCAAAGCTGGAGAAGAAATTGAAACAAAGGGGTTTACTTAACAAGGAATCTGAAGAATCTGATGAAGAAGAGAACTACTTCTCCATTGAGCTGACACCAAGTTTATTTACATCTGCTGCTGATAATTCATACCAATCAATACACGATTTCTCAAAGCCCTTGATCAACATGATGAAAGCTGCTGGGTGGGATCTCGATGCTGCTGCTAACGCAATTGAACCTGATGTAGTTTACACAAGGAGAGCTCACAAGAAGTATGCATTTGAGTCCTATATTTGCCAACGAATGTTCAGTGGTTTCCATGAAGAGAGCTTTTCTGTCAAGGCTGCTACTGCTACTGTTTCCAATGAGGCATTCTTCCACCAATTCCTTGCAGTACGAGCCATGGATCCTCTGGATGTATTGAGCCAAAACCCAGATTCAGTTTTCGGAAAGTTCTGCAGAAGCAAATACCTGTTACTTGTGCACCCAAAAATGGAAGGTTCTTTCTTCGGTAACATGGATCAGAGAAACTATGTCATGAGTGGTGGCCATCCAAGGACAGCTTTCTATCAGGCATTTCTCAAGTTAGCGAAGTCCATATGGTTATTGCATAGGCTGGCATACTCTTTCGAACCAAGGGTCAGGGTCTTCCAAGTGAAAAAGGGAAGCGAATTCTCGGAGATTCACATGGAAAGTGTTGTCAAGAACATCGTCTTGGATGAAAGTGCCGAGAGGCCTAAAATCGGTTTGATGGTGATGCCTGGTTTCTTGATCGGGAGTAGTGTCATACAGGCTCGAGTGTACCTTTCAGATGTCAAATATGCTGACTGAAAATGTTGCAGTTGCTTGAGAAGATTTGGGGCGTTTTAATCATGCGAGGTAATTTAGTTGCATCTGATAAGGCTGGGAACTTTGTATGTCTATCTTGTATGTGATGCTACCTCGAAAAAATGTTACTCATATGAAATGTGGTAGCAACACCTTCGTGAAAAACCTCAATATGCTTTGTCTATTGAAGACTACAATGTTTTTTATTCTGTTCTGTGATGTAATCATGTCCAGTGTTTTATGTATGTGATTGGATGTTGCACAATGTGATGATTGTACAACACTTTTCATGTTGCCATGTAAGTTTTATTTTTGGTGTCTAAGGTTATTGACCATGCATGCTCTTACTATTTGACGTACTGAAAAAAAGTTTGGAGTTCTTTGTATCTTGGGCTACATAAAATGAAAAGTCTTACAAACTTTGGAGTTTTGAAAATGTGCACTCTATATTGGGATCTACCCATTTTTCATTTTATCTAGGCTAAATATAAAGTATTTGAAATTGAGATTTTGCACGCTTGTAGTATACGGCGTTAACCACATTCAAACTTTATTCCAAAATTTTTAAGCTTTGAAGTACCATTTTAATTTTTCGAAAATAAAAGCCTCCCAGGAGCTCGTCCATTTGAAGTTTCCACGTGTAGAGACCTCTTTCAAACATCAACGTCAGGATAAATGCTGCATAGAAATGTTGCATTTTTTAATTGTCAATTTGACTGAAATGGTAGGATTAAACCTAATTTTGTTGTAAGCTGTGTAATGCTAATATTATTTTCTTTCACGTTTGTATCCTATCTTGATTCATTATTATTTGTTAAACTGAAAAATAGTTGAAATCTTAGAAGGCACAGAGAAGCCATACCCCAGAAGCAGAGATACATGCTAGCTCTTCTTCCTCCTCATATACTCTACTATCCTAAAGTGCGTGAGTTTCTCGCGCGTGACTTGCTCACCTTCACCCTCTCGTTGATTGACACGTCGAAGCCTAGCCGTAATTGTTGACTAGCTGATCTTTTTGAGTTAGTCGCTGCCAAGTGGGACCCTTATCTGATTGGTTTTATTTATTTTTATTTTGCTTACTTCCCGGTCATGCCTTGCGCCCCCATCTGGTGGCCTCGTTTTTTAGACGGTACCTAATGTTCAGTGGCTAGCCGGTAGCCTGGTCCTTCAACGTTCCCTAACCGGTTGATGGAAGAGACAAGAATAATAAATTTCATAATGAAAGCAAGCAACCTACTCCCTCCATCTAGGTTTACTAGGTACCTGAACGCGGCAAATGCCGCGTGCGTGGGTTTTGAATTCGAATTTGGAATTATGATGAATTTCTTTGGAATTTAGTGTAAATTCCTTTGGATTTGGTTGTTGGATTTTTGCAATGCTTTTTGGAAATGGTACTAAAAAGGGGGAAAATTCTGAATATATTGATAAAAAGATGGGAAAAAATATTTAGGAAGTTGAATTATTTGTGTGAAGGCATATTATTTTTTTTGGTTTTGAGTTGAATTATTTGTGTGAAGTCATATTAATTTTTTTTAAATTTTGAGGTTTGAATTATTTTTGGAAACGTTCGAAAGTTTATGTCAGCTGAGCGCGGCAATGCGGCGCGTGTGTGGGCAAAATTGGGAAGTTTGATAATTTTTTAAAATTTAGGAAGTTTTGACTTATTTGTAATATTATTATGGAATGTAGGTTCGAATGCATGGCTGTATTTGAATTGTAGTTTTTTAGTAGTTATTTTGGATCGTAGGTTGGAATTATGGTAATTTGAAAAAAATTACATGTTGTTTATATTATTTTGAGCTGTAGTTTTGAAAATATGTGAATTTTTTGAACAGAAATATGTATTTATAGTTGTAGTTTCGAATATGTATGAATTTTAACTGTGTTGTTATAATTGACATATTGTTTGTAGTATCTTGAAATGTAGGTATAGAAATAAGTTTTTTTTTGGTAATTTTTTTGTATTATTTCGAATTGTAGGTTGGAGGGCATATCCATATTTTTTGAGGTTTAACATTTTTTATAATTGTTATTGCTCAACTGTAGATTGGAAGTTGTTTTTTTTTTGTTTTAATTTGTTATTTTGAAATGTAGTTTTGTTTTGTTTTTTTAGTTGTAGGGGTCTTTTTTTTTGAATTAATCCGAAAATCAAAATAAAAAAAAACTGACAGCGTGGGCCACTGTGACGTCATGCTGACGTCGCAGTGGCCAAACCCCAGATGCGTCGCCCGCGGCGGCGACGACGGCTCTGGCGGCGAACGGC
Organism: Poa pratensis; assembly: GCA_947311845.1. Lineage (NCBI taxonomy): Eukaryota > Viridiplantae > Streptophyta > Magnoliopsida > Poales > Poaceae > Poa > Poa pratensis. Next base: position 107,004,534 of record CAMZMU010000096.1, on the reverse strand, counting down.
CGCGAGGTAGGACGCGCGCGTCACCGCGGCCGACGCGCCTGCACGCGGGGATGCTGGGAGGGGCGGCGCCGCCCCTTAAAGGTCGTCGGAGCGGCGCCGGCGTCGTCGAAACGTGGCGGCGGCCGGCGAGCGCGGCGGTGGCGTTTCCTGCGCGAGCACGCCGCCCCGGGGCGCGATCCGCGGCGCGGAGGTGGCGGGAGCGGCGACGGAGCTTCCCGTGGCCTCGGATGCGGGCGGGGAGCGGTGTGGCAGCGGCGGAGCGCGTCGGCGGCCGTCGGCGACGACGGCGCCGCGGGAGAGAGGGAGGAGGAAGGGGAGACTGTGAGGATGTTTTACGGAAAAGTCCTTACGTTTTCATGGATTTGCAAGTAGGTCCCTCGCAGCGGTAGAACGTGGACTGCGGGTTTGTTCCGAGAAGTTTTGGGTTCTTTTTCGTAAAATCAGCTCGTGCACGAGCTGTGATTGGCTGTGGGGTGACGTGGCGAGGTGTGGTTGGTAGAAATTACACTGCTACAGTAATACTGTAGCAGGTACAGTGTCGCGCGGGCTGGGTTGTGTTCTTTACCGTCGGATCACGCGATCGGACGGCGTCCGTTTGGAGGGCGACGTGGATGCTGTAATTGAAGCCGAAATCATCCAACTTTTATATATACATGGATATTCAAAAAAAAATCAATTTAGGAAATGGTGACATTTTTTTGTATTATTCTGAAATGTAGGTTTGAATATTCCTAGTTTTTTTTGTAAAAAAAAAAATTTGGTAAAAAAAAATTCTGACATGTCTGGCCCACTGTGACGTCATGCTGACGTCACAGGGGACGGATCTGGCGGAGGCGCGGCCGAGGCGCCTGCGGCGGCGACGACGATGGCCCCGGCGCGTCAGGGCGAGCCAGGAGGCGTTGGAGGGCGCGGCGGACGCGGCTGGCCGCGCATGACCCGGGAGAGGCGGCGCCGCCGCTGGTAGGTCACCGGAGCGTCTGCGACGGCGCGAAAATGCGGCGGCGGACCCGAGCTTACGGCGGCGGCGATTCGAGCCAGGCCACAGCGCCCCGGCAAGCGGCGCTGGTCGAGGAGGGAGCGGCGGCGACGGCGGAGGACGTCGTGCCCTCCGATTTGGACGGGGAGGGCCCGAGCGGCGGGGCAGCGCAGCGACGGCGGCGGCGACGCGACGGGCGCGAGAGAGGAAAGGAGAGGAAGGGGGAGCTCGATGTGAATTTTGCAAGGCAGTCCCCGAAGTTTTCGTAAATTGCAAATAGGTACTCGGCGGGCGGTTTTCTGCAAAAGTGTCCGTGGGGGCTGACGTGTCGCAACGTGGTTGGTAGAAATTGGGCTGCTACAGTGTGCATGATTCTTAAAGTCATCTGGGCCGTTGATTACCGTGATCGAACGGACGGCGTTTTGAGGGCGACGTGGAGGCCGGAATGGGGGTCGGTTTCCTCCAACTTTTATATATACATGAATAGGGCACTTCTCCAAAAAACTTTGCGACCAAGGCAGCACACTATATGGTGTGGTTTAGGAATTTAATTCGCTAAATATGCCTAATTTTGTGCTAAATAGATGCTGGTATTTAATGTGGAAACTGAGCCATCAAAGAGTTTGGTGGGGGTACGATTAACCGGCTCCGTTGCAAGCAGAACTTACGAGCGAAAATCAAGCGCATGCAAAACTGGCACTCCCCTTCGCTCCAGCTCTTCCTATCCTTCTTCCCCGCCCGATTTCTTCTTCCCCGCCGAGACCAGCGAAATTTCCTGCCGAAATCGATAGCCTCTTCTCTTTTCACACCGCATGCAAAGCGAACGGTTCCCAGGATTTGGAAGGGTAATTAATATTTCGTGGGCCTCCTCCTTTATTCCTAAACCAAAACTCCTCATTAATTACTAATTGTGTCTTATGGATTCAGAATATCTGGTTTTGGAGAAGTGCCCTATAAACCTAGATGGAGGGAATACTAGCAATGACCCGATAAGAACGCCCAACATGGTGAGGCGTAGAGGACGCGCTGTGGCGCGTTGGTCAGGTTCGGCAGTGGCCAACCGACCGGCCCGAGCTCGACTCCCAGCGGGAGCGAGTTTCGGGTGCCTCACCCGTGCGGCACTGTTCACTGTGAACAGTGTTGCACTGAGCCATTTTCACCGTGGTTCGACACTGGTATTGTGGTGTGCCCACCACCGCAGGGGTTTCCCGGAAGATCTAGACTCGCGGAAGGCTCATAGTCTTAATATAGTCTGGTTAGATCTAGCTTGCGCACAGGTGGCGTGTGTGTGGTGTTGTGTGTGTAGAGTGCGTTGTGCGTGATTTCAGATACTACAGATGTACTAAGTCTTGGAAATCTTTAAAAAAAAAAACATGGTGAGGCGTATCTGAACGGGTTACTGATTTGTTTTTTATGGCTGCTGCCTTATCCCGTACCAAAAAAATCTCCTCCCATAGTCCCATTTGGTCTCTTTTTCTCTTCCCCACGTCTCTCTTTTTCTCATGGGTGAAAGCGACCGACGCACGTCGCCGGTGCCGCAAGAGGAAGAAAGGAGGAACGGTCAGGGCGCGACGCCTCCTGGCCAGCACCGCCACAACCCGCGTGGTTCTCGGCTCCATGGCGAGCTCGGACTCGACCATGCCGACGGCCTCGACAGCGCCTCATCTTGCTGCCGACGGCATGGGCGTCTCCCCCACGCGCCTCGCCATGTCCATGGCGGCTACAACCAAGTCGAGCCACCGGAGGTCGTCGCCGTGCTACGGCCCGACGAGGAGCGACCGCTTCTGCATCCTGGACGTCTGTGGCGAGGTCGGCCTCATGGAGCTGGACACGGGGCTTCGGCTAGCGGCGTCTGCTCCTCGGGTGGTCGCGCAGCTTCCGTGCACAGTTCTATCCCGGCGCCGTGTCACTACTCGCAAGTGCGCGGCCTCCATGGCAACACTGCACGCCCACCCATGCGCATCGGAGGTGGCGGTCGTACTTAACGCTCAACGGCCAGGCCACCGCCGCCCCGCGACTCGCATCTGTAGGTACGGCGTCCAGGCCTGTGGCCGCTGCTAGATACTCCCATTTCAAATCGAGCTAGCTAACTCTCTCATGTATATGCAGTGATCTGTAGATCCTGTGAGGAGTGCGTCCATCACCTGCAAATTCCAGCGCCAACGTTCACATGCTCGGGTCGGCGCAGAGCGGGGACACAAACCGCGGCCGCGCCGTGTTCAGCTCGGCCAGCGTACAGCGCGCGATTCCGGAGCTCTGACGCCAGCACTCCCGCGCTATCGTCGCGTTCCAGCGCCAGCACACCCGGAGCCGGGCGCCCGACGGCGTCGATGGTTGCCCGACATGCACACCAGGCCACCGTGTACGCTGCTCGGAGGAGGTCGGTGTCGGGGAGCTTGAGCAGAACCGACGGCAAGGGAGTGCCAGCGTTGGAGTTCCGGAAGCGGAGGATGCTGAACAGCTGAAGTCTGCGGCGCAGCGGCGGCAAGCAGGCGGTAGCCGCAGCACGCGTACAAACTGTTTGTTGTTTTGCTCTCCCAAAAGCATCGATGTTTTTCTTCATCTACCGGTGCACTTGTATCAGGTGAGGAATCAGAGTACGCACCACTTCCTAAAGGACCAGGAGATGCAGCTGATGCAAATATCCGATCAGATGAAGCGGTAAACATCTAATGAAAATATACATGATCTTCTCCAATTTGTTGGAAACATCACTCGCAGGGATTTAACGTTAGGATTTCCTAATGTTTCAGCCATCGCTTATACATGATCTTCTCCAATTTGTTGGAAACATCACTCGCAGGGATTTAACGTTAGGATTTCCTAATGTTTCAGCCATCGCTTATGAAAGAACATTTACTGGAAGGATATTGGTCTTCTCACCTTCGCGTGGCAAGCAGTTCTTGCGATTCATATCACAAAGGTGAGGGTCATAGATGTGAAACTGGAAACCGAAATGGTAATATTATTTTAGCGTAATCTAATTTTCAGCATCTCACCATTCTTATGTGCAAAGCTGGTGATTTGGTCTGGGTATGCCATATATATCATAGGTTCGGCTTCAGCTTCATAGGTGACTTTAGATTGGTCATGGGCGTATAGTTCACTTCCTATTTTCTGGGCTATTTAGGACGGCTACACTTTTGTTATCATGGCATGGAAAGATTCTTAGTTTGTGGTGACTAATTTATTCCCCTTGCTTTTTTGACTGCAATTGCCTCTAGATTACACTATATTCAGGTCCCTAAACATCTGACCCAAGACTTTTTTTAATGGGACAGTGCTTGCTCTTATATTTGTTTCTAAGTTCATGCTTCTAATATCCGATGTGTGACAGACATGGTGCGTGATTTTTTTCATAAGTATTTTGTTGTCAGATGTGTATATTGTCCGGATGCTAAAGAACATATTCAGGGTTTTTGTGCAGAGTTTTTATGGTGAAATTCGGTATGGTTAAAGGATCGCCAAAATATTCATTCGCCTTGAGCTTTACTCACTATGCAGATTGGTAACATGTTTTGAGAAGCTCACTAGCTATCATACTGGAAGGAAATATCTTTATAAAATTCATTTCTACTTACCTATGGTAGTACTCTGTAGTTTTTTTTGTAGTCTAATATCCAACCTGTGATATCATAAATAGTACCTTTATTTGTTTCCTTCTCCCAAGTATTTTTGGCTATATCAAAATTAGACCACACTCTGTTCACACTTTCTATAGAAAAACAGTCAGATCACAAAATAACCTAGCTTATGATGCTGTCAATGTCTTCAATAATGACAACATGTAAAAGACGTTTTAACATAAATAATTTGTAAGTTGTTTAAATTTTAATATTTTATCTTTACAATGACATTCAAACTGGATTGTATACTGCTCCTTCAATCCTCACAGGATTAATTTTCATTTGTAGTTACTGGCACATTGCTCTTTCGATCCTTGAATATGAACGGTTTATTTCAGAATTAAGACATCAAAGCTTTTCTCTCGTTTGCATTAAGAAGGGAAAATAATTAAATTTTACGAGAGAAAATAGAGAATTTTTAATTCCTAACAAATTAGAAACCAGTCAGATAAAGTCCATTTTTTGATGTTTAAAGAAATATGTTATGTTCTATAGATGCAGAGAAATGAATAGAAAGGCAATAAATTGAGAAATATCTGACAAAGTTAGTGCAGGATAAAAAATATGTAACTATATTGCCGAATGATGGAGATTGCAAGGTTGTTGAATGAGGAGGATGCAAGAAGGACAATTATCTTAAAGAAAAAGACAACAAGATTTTAGGTTTTGGTGCTAAACATTTTCTTTCCAAGTAAGGATTAATTTATTTTACATGCTGATTTCCTTAATTTAACTTCTCAGAGCATTTATTAGTTGATCAGGAAATATGAAACTATTGCCAGATAGTTGTTTCTTCTTATGTAGCTATTAAATAATATAATACACTGTCTAAGGTATCATGCTGCAGTATATAATAAGGTGTTGGCAAGGACACAATCCATTAAAGATACGACCTATGTTATAGGATTCTCATTTTATAGTATCGATTTGCAGTATGAAGACTGTGTTGTCCATTTATTATTATTCTTATTTTTGCATTAATCGTGAGCCAAGTTGTAGATCAGTATGTTGTTGTATTTGATGCTGATGTTATTTGCAGGCTAGGCCAAGAATAACGAGTTGGTCTTTGTTCATGCATAATTGAAGAAATGTGAAGGTATATATTAGTCTCCTGCTGTCTTACTCTTATGCATCTTGAGTTTGGGCCATCCTAAAAATATAGACTTCCCTCTGTTGATTTGTGCTGCCTTCGCTAACTACTAGCCCCATTTCTGCTCCAAGAAGTGCATGACCGAAGGAGGAGGTCAACTGATTTAAACTTGCCATTGGTTATAAAATGCAAACATAAATATTCTATTTAGCTGTCTAATTATACCAGAAGCTTTTAGGCCAAAGGCCCCAGACACACCTCCTATTTCAGCGTTTTGACTTGACGGAAAGATCCAAGGACACCGGCGTAAGAGAGAATAATCACCCATCAAAACAACCCATCTGTTGGTATCAATCCCCGGCGCTCACATCTAAGTTTCATATTTGATTATTCAAATTTAGTGTCATGACCCACTAACCATGAACAGCAAGCAACTCCTAGGCATGATATAAACATCAACAATAGCTGTGACAAACAATGTACACAACCGAGATAATAAAGAGATTGAAGGCACAATAATAAAGACATGAAGCATCATAAATAAAGACAGGGATAGGAACTCAACAAGCTGTTGCTTACCTTGATGATCAAAGTCCTGGTATACTCTACCGATAGATCAAAACAATGCCCGGAAATGACATTCGAGAGCAAAAATCAATAAAGGCATTACGACCAGATGTAAAAATATGAAATGCATGTAATGACCTGCAAATTGAAATACTGACCTAATGCAATTGGAATCAGTTAATTTGGGTTCCTATAATGAAAGATATGAATTCCTCTATGTTCAATAGGGTAATTTTAGGATTTTGCAGGTCATTAAGAGCATCTCTAGCAGAACCCGCAAAAGGGGCAAACCCGCATAATAACCGCCCGATGCGGATTGAAAACCGCAAAAAGGCGGAGAACAGAATCCGCAAATTTGCCCAACCCGCAAAAGATTTTGCAGGCCCCGTGAATCCGCGCCTCCGAACCGAGAAAGCTAGGTTTCCTCCCCCGACCCGCAGCCGGAACCTCATCCTCTAGTGTCGTTGGCGCGAGGGAACCTTCAGCGCGCCCGTCCCCGCCGCCGCTGCAACCTCTTTCTCTTCCCCCACTCCGGCCACCGCGCGCCCTGCCCCGGACCGGCCATGAGCACCGCCGACCCGTCCCTGGTGAACGTCCGCGTCGGGGACGCGCCATCGTCAGATCCAGCGGGCCGCGGAGAGCTCGGAGTCGCCGCCGCCGCTGCTGCTCCATTGGCGGCGCCGAAGCGGAGAAGATTGGGCACCGCAGGCGCGGCCCAAGTTCTGCTTGCCGCGGCTGCCGCGGGCACTCCCGCCGCCGCGAAGCCGAAGAGGCTGGCGGGGAGGAAAATCAGGGCCAGCGCCGCCGCCGCTGCTGCTGCATCCACCACGCCCGTCCCCGACGCCGGGACCGAAAGGTATGAACTTTCGAACTCAAAATTGAGCTCTGTTCACCTTGCCCGTCCCGGCGAGCTGAATTCGTTCATCTTGCAGCACGCAAGCGTTCATGGACATGCTTGGGTCGGTAGACATCGACTCGCCTCCGCTCGGCAACTACAGCTACAACGAGTTCGACGGTGGCGTCGATGGTGGCACGGGAGAAGACGACAACGAGGTCGAGGAGGTGGACGGGGCCGGCCTGAGTCGGAGAGGATCGAACTACACCATTTTGGAGGACCAATGCTTGATCCGTGCTTGGGAGAGTATCTCTCTCGATGCAATGGCCGGCGTTGATCAAACCAGAGACCGGTATTGGCAAAGGGTGGAGGACAAATTCTTCCAACTCATGCCACGCAATGGCCGAACGGTGCCCCGGACCTATCGATCACTACAAGGCCGTTGGGAAACTATCAAGACTACATGTGGTCGATGGAGTGATGCTTGCAACAAGTGATCAATGCGCCACCGAGTGGTACCGTGGAGGGTGATTGGGTGAGTTTATTCACCATTGTTCATGTAGTGTTCTCACTACTTGTTCACCATTGTTCACCATTTGTTCATCATTGTAGGACCGCATTGCGAGAGAAAGGTACTTGGATATGCCCGCATCCAAGAAGAAGCCATTTGTCCTTGATCATTGTTGGAAACTTCTCCAACATAGTGAGAAGTGGAAGTTGAGGGATCAAGAGCCAAAAAAGGGCGAAATTCATGTTGAGGATGACTCCGATGATGAACAAGGTGGGAGGAACAAGAACAAGCCCGAAGGCAACAAGAAAGCCAAGGAAAGAGTGGCAAAGCAACTTGAGGCAACAAGCTTGAGAGAGAAGCTCGATGAAATGGTGAAATCTAATGAGACCATGGTGGCCAAGACATTGGAGGCAAAGCACCAATTGGCCGAGAGGAAAGCTCAAGAGAAGAAAGAAAAGTGGGAGGTGCTTCGTGAAGAAGGGAAGCGGAAGATCGAGATTGAGGCCAAAAGAGCCTCGGCGGAGGAGAACAAGTCCGTGGCCAAGCTCTTGGCCGAAGAGAACAAGATCATGATGATGAACCGAAATGACATGGACGAAGTCACCTTGGAGTGGCATGACATCGCAAGGAAGGAGATATTGCATCGAAGGAAACAAGCGATGCTAAAAGCTAGCGGTGGTGGTGGAGGTATCGGTGGTGGTGGAGGTGTTGGTGGTGGAGCTGTCGGCAATGGTGGAGGTGGTGATGCTAGCACGGTGTAGGGCCTTTCGACGATGCGGATGGTGTTTTGGAGGCATTTTTTGGTCACACGGATGGACAACTAGTTAATGGCAGTCTTTAGATTCAAGAAACTACTTAATTTGCTATATTAATGTCGAATTTGTAAGCAATTTGACATTTTATGATATTCATGCTTATCTTGCTGTTTTGCATATGCAGTTTCAGAACGCCGCGCGGCGTTCTGAGCAAAAAACCGTGAGTTGCGCGAACTGCAAAACTGTTTTGCGGGTTCCCCTTTTGCGGGTTCTGCTAGAGATGCTCTAAAAACTGAACTTCATGTTAAAGTAATGACAACAAACATATTTTTATTAAATAATACGTATGAAAACATGAATTTACATATAAATTTGATCTCATTTGGATATGTGGTTAATTCTCTAAAAATATTACAAGTTTCAAAAATTTAGGAATAGTGAGACACATGGAAGCTTGTGATTGGCTGGAGAGAGGAAGAAGAAGCAGTTCGTATGTGCGGCTCTGTTCTTCGAACAGAGAGACACAAGATCGACGATTTCAAGAGATTTTCTCCACCAAAACCAGCGCCGTTTCTTGCGTTGGCGAGCTGGGAACCTAGGGAACTTAATTAAAGAGTCGTGTCTATCTAAACTCGCCATCAAGACGGAGAAGCATCCACGGCCGCAGCACACATGGCAGCAGCACGGACAGCCGCACACCCATGCTAGCAGCAATAACAGAAAGGCACTAAAGTGGAGCGGGGAAACCATGCACTGGGACTGATATCTCACCTAGCTCGGTATCTGGCTTGAACAGGAGTGGAAGGAGGCAGATTGACGAAGGGCAGCTTGAGCTACGTCAATGGTGACCGGCGACGCCTGCGGCTCCAGGAGGAAGAAAGAAGAGGGTGACACAGCTACAGCTTGGTACAGAGGGGGCACAGGTTCACCGAAGCTCTGTTTGGTACTGGAAGGAGCAGGAGACGACTGGAGGCGATGCCCCAAAGGCGACGGCTGCGACAGCCCTCAGCCGGCTTCGGCGACGGATGCGCTGCCTTCGATTCACTACATAAAAACTCCCGTTGAGCACACAAGTGAGAAGAAGAGGAGAGGGGAGTCTGGGAGACATCATAGGCGGAGCAGAACCTCACCAGAATGGCGGGTGGTCAGTGGTCACGGGGGTGCCCGAACGGCATGCATGTCGGCGTCCAGTTCACCGACGTGTTCCCGGTCAAAGGCTCGCCCGCGAAGCGATTTTCCAGCGGCTACAGAAAGAGATCGCCGCGGTGATCTGGTGGCAAAGTTTGGAGGAGAAAAGCGAGATGCTATAAGAGAAAGGAGAAGGAAGGGGATAGAGGAGAGAGCGGAGCAATCGTCCTCAGGAAGAAGGTGACCCGTGGCGTTCTTCTCCAGGACATGGACTACCATTTTTTTTAAACGGGCCGGGCTGGAACGGAACAAAGGTGGCCTGCTAATGGGATAAAAATCGGGCACTATCTTTTTTTTTTGTCATTTGCTTTTGCTGACAACAAAGTACCCAGCTGAAGAATAACACCAGTTTGAGGGCTCAAAACTCCAAAATAAAAATTAGAAAAAATCACAGGTGCTCAACATGTTATATATCACTACTGTGAAAGTGTCCAGATTAAAAACAAATGTTTTGACAGATATTTTGGATTTAAAACCATAGTGGCTGAAATTGTGGGTTTGAACTACAAGTAGGTGAAATATAATCCCAAAAGTTATGCCCTTAATACGGGAGCTTCTATCTAATATATTAGCCTCAGATATATAATTTCATCAAATTTTTCGGAATAAAACATCACCAAACAAGTAAACTAAATTTCTGCAGTTATTTGAAACTGAAGGTGTAGAAAGGTAAATCCTGTCCAGAATGTCTGAAAATGAACAATGGTGTTGAGGGTCACAAACTAGAGAAACTACCAGGTCAAGGTTTTTATAACATTTTGTTACAATTGGTATTTAGCCATACATTTTGAATGAGGACATCGAACAAGTATCAAATAAATTTTATATTACTCTCGCTATCTTATGATAATATTCAGATATTTTGTGCAAAAAGCAATAGCTCACTCCGCAATGTCCTATCTATAAATTTGTTTCTTCCTATTGCAAATAATCCAGGAAGATTTCGAATTGATGAACAAGCAAACTCCAAGTTCCACTCAATCTAGTTGCATTTCTGTAAAACGCACATGAGGCTCTAAATTTGTACACTTGACGATGTGCTGAGGAATAATATTTTCTCCGTCTGCGCCGAATTTTTTGTGGTCATTCTGGTTAGCCAGTAATATTACAGTATCAGTTTCCAACTATGGTTCATTTGCTGGATATCTCTTGCATGAGAGAAGTAGCAGTTCTTTATGATATGGTTCATCTGTCGATAAAATGTCGAATGTAATAATAGTACACATTATATGATACTTTTAGTTCTTTATGATATGGTAATTTATATGTTTATTAGAAAAATGACTCCTATTTATTTGTGCTATTTTTTTGTTTGGAATCATTTTTTCTCCAAGAAATGTGTGCAAACATGGATAAATCATTATATGTACATGATACTTCTGTAAAATGATTTCTATAGGCTACACTTCATGCGCAGATGATCAAAAACCTATAATGGAGCCCGAGCTACATGGAGCTCGTTTGTTTGAAAATTCAAAATCAACATTTTTAAGTTTCCTAAAATCGCGAAAAAAATTCTCTGATGTAGATATTGTGTAGATCTACAATCGTGCAAAGTTTCAACCCCAAATTCATTGTATTTTGGGCTGCACAAAAAAGACAAACGGTTGGATCTGGGTGGTGAGGAATACACAGATTTAAAATTTTGAAATTTCTCCCGATTTCTCTTTTTTGTACAGCCCAAAATACAATGAATTTGGAGCTGAAACTTTGCTCGATTGTAGATCTCAACAATATCTACATCCGGGATTTTTTGTAAGATTCTAGAAAACTTAAAAATGTTGATTTCAAATTTTCAAAAAAAGGGCTCCATGTAGCCCGGGCTCTAAAAATCCACTCTCCGCAGATGATTTCCTTTCAGTAGTAGAAGAACATAGGTGCATGCTTAAAATTCGCAGTTTGTATGCTTGAACAAGGTACACCATACATTGATGCTCTGTCAGAACATGACCGTCAGCACAGTCACTACCTTCATCAAGGTACCAACATTATTCTCTCATCCAATTTTTTACGTGCTTTTGTGTACCACTCTACTACAAGACTTGATTTCCATGAGGATGGGGACATAGCATAGGGATGTCTCCTTCGGTGCCGAGTTGAGAAGGTTGAGATGAGGGCGGATTCGAGTGCGACATAGGGTTTCAGCCCATCGACAATGATCGGGGTTACCATCGAGAGGATCAGGTTATCCATACAAGTTGTTCAAATGTCTTACGAGAATAAAATGTCAGATCATGCTTCTCGAAAATGTTTTGTTCCCTCCAGAGACTTGATTGTATTTCCATTGCTCTCTTCTCATAGCTCATTTTGTAAGAGAATTAAGGAAAATAACATTACTCAAACTTTTATATTCTTGTTTTTCTTTTGTGACTCTAATTGATGGTATCTTTACTTTCCCATGACCAAATTATGTGCAATCAACTGAAAGTTTACACTAAACAATAGATAGTAGCATGCCAGAGTGTTTGTGATGCATGAGTTTAATTCTTACATTCCCTCACTATCATAGGTACTTGATAAAGTTGGTTAATTACGTGTCAGAGTAGTTATTTAAATGTGGTTAATTACCTTCATCCGATTCAATTTGGCTAAACCTATTTTAACTTTATCCAACAGCTGAAAATTCAATTTGGCAAAACATATTTTAAGTCGTGAAAGAAAATTTTGGACCAACAAAGTGTATTTAGAATCCCCACCACTTGTGATACATTATTCGAAAGATAAGACCATTGTTATGGAGTTGCATAGTTAGTGTGGGCACAAAAGAAGCATCTCAACCGTAAACATAGACCTAAAGAAAGGATATATAAGGCCTAATAGGCCAAGTCTTGGAAAAAAATTGTCTTGGAAAAAGGTGATGCAATATCTTATGTCTCTCAAGCCACTTGAATTAGACAATATGGAAAAAGCCACTCTTGTCGATCATTCATCCTCATGGGTAATGAAGTCTCGAGGAAGAGAGGATTATCGCAATATGATGAGGACATCCTATAGGAAAGCATATTTGGAGTCTCACTGACCCTGCTTTAAACTAGAGTATGAACTAATTATGTTCACATGCAACAACCACAAAGCGCCAGACCAAATGTTGCCGCCAGCCTCATCTAATTAACCAACCACTGCTGACTATTCAATTACAGCTCCTTTAGTAAAATTCCACTCATCTCCACGTGTGGGAAGCTATCTACAGAAGGGGAGGATGACCATGGAACGGGAGGATGACCACAAGAGAGCAAGAGACTTGATGTCTCACCAACCTGGTTTTGACGGAACGAGACAGACAGAGAATAGGAAGAAGAAACACAAACATCCGGCTTCTGTGAAGATATATGGCTAACAAATTCATATATGTTCCAAAGTTCAAAAAAATCAGATATGTGTCTTGTTATAATCACATTAAATCTCAAATTATTTATGACGACCATACGAAAAATTGTGTACATACCGACGATTTCAACACCAAATTAATAACCATCACTAACTTTTTACCTAAAATTACCCCACGCCACGCCATAGCCTACTAGTCACTATCAATCCCTAGCATAATCATTGGAATACTCCGTAAAAATCGGACTTCTTGCTACCGGAAAGTGCTTTTGGAGCACGGGCTCCATAGAGCCCTTCTTTTGAAAAAATTTAAATAAAATTCTGAAAAAATCCTAAATGTTGACAATGACGTATTATACTGTTATGCAAATTTTCAACCCGAAATAGTTTGTATTCTGGCCTACACAATAATGGAAAATCTGAAATTTTTCGATTTTTGCACTGTTCACATCTAAGATCCAGATATTTGTTATTTTTGCACAGACCAAAATATATTTGTCATGTTCAACTTCTAGGATGCTTTTTCACATTTGTTCGAAACTTAGATATATTCCTTTTGAATTATTAAAAAACAAGCTTTGTGGAGTTCGTCCACCAAATCACCACACACTTCTTGCTACATCATCGTGAACTAGGAATATAAGGAATAATGAAACCGTATGGTCAAAAGTTTCACATATTGCACTCATGAGTCCCTAACTCTCACTTAACAGTTAATAACAAGATGCCAATATGTATATCTTATCGCCACCTGTTTCTCCACACTTGGTCACTTCGTCTCACTTGGATACTGCCCCCATCATCCTGGGCGCCAAGCTCTTCATCCCCATCGTATTCATTCTCAAACCCAGTGGGGAGGGACGGCCCAAAATTTAGATATGGCGAAGTCAAAAACACATATTGTTGTCTAATTAGAATCATGCATGGAAGAGGGGGGGCAGTTGGCCCCCATCCCACATGTTAAGATGTAAATACAATTTAACATAATTTTAACATGAATATGCAAGTTTCGGTTGTGCAAACTAGTTAAATTTATAAATACAGTCAACATTCACTCCAAGTGGCTTCAAGCACAAATTAATTAAATGTCATTAAGTTAATTGAACTCTCCTTCCAAATTTCTAGATAATAGGAATTCATGATCACAGAGTTGGATTGATTTCTCGCAGTTGGAACATTCTCATCGATATGTGAACGGGACGGTAAAAATGCAAACATCATGTTGATCTCATGATTCCAGTTTGATTTGGTTCATGACATCTCGATCTGATCTTGATCTTGGTTGCAACAGAGGAAACACTTTGAAATTTTATCAAAGAAATATTAATCTTTTTTTAAATGCAAGAAAAGTTTCAAAAGAACACATTCAACAAAATAAAATATCAAGACAATAGAAGTTCTGAAACAACTCATTTAAGCGATGGTCAAAATAGGTGGTAATATAGTCTATTACAACACAGAAGGTGTTTACACTATAAAAATAATCAACAATGATGTGTCTTCCTTTTTCTTGATCTGCACTATTTTATTACCATTTCATTGAAACTTAGCAGTATGATGTCTAGGCAAATTGACATCTTCCAAAAGACTCAACCATAATTTTTCCAGCTGAGCAAACATGTCCTCATTTTTAACCAAAGCCATTGATTGAACTAATGCATTTAAAAATTTAGATCGATAAAATATACAAATCCAAAGTACCATTAAACATAGTCCATCAAAAACCTAAAGTTGGCTTCAGCCACCTTATAAACTGGCCAAAATACTCGTAAGTCCTACTTAAATACCCCACCTAAAACATTGTTTAGAGTCGGGTCTTATTACATTGAAAATTAGCTATTGCAAAGAAAAAAAAGGTTGATTTCACATTAGACTAGACATAGTCCCTTATTTCGGTACGGAATCAGTTGTGTATAGTGTTCACTAAAACAAGCATAATTTTCTCATATAGTTTCTCATATAGAGTCCATTTTTTCCGTATGGCCACTCAAATTGTTTGAAAAAAACACATCTATATTCAAATGTTTTTCGTTAAAAATCAAGGAAGGGCGGCCGCCCTACCTGCCCTACTAGGAGCTCCTCCCTTGCACCCATCCGAGGTTCAAGCCTAGAACTGCCGAACAAGTGCACTCGGCTCCTCCCGCGTTGGCCGTCCTTGCCATGCCGAATGCGGCCAGGGGCAAGGGTGCCTGTGGCGATGACCATGGCCAGCCTGCCCGCGACCGGTTGAAAGGGCATGTGTTGCCCCATGCGTGGTTTTGGTAATTAATGACAATCCTTATGGACTAATGTTTGCATTGAGATATACTTGTAGATCTTGTCCATAGGAAAAGATTGGAGTTCATGTGTTGGACTCTAGAAGATTTCATGATGACCAAGGTTCCATCCAAGGGTTTATATGAAGAATGGTCATGTGAAGAGTTGAGCTTATTGCAAGCATGGCTTGGAAAAAAAGATTGAGTGAACTTCATGTTTATCTCCAAGCCATCATTTATATCAAGATAAGAAGATGAAGTGCAAGTGGATTCATGAAGACGGAGTTTAGCAAGACTCTCCCATAATGGTGTATGGGGGAGTATTTGGAGAAGTTTTCATCAAGCATGTGCTAGCTAGCACAATCAAGAAAGGTGTTCCAACTTGAGAGAGTCAAGATCGCCATCATCGAGCTCAAGTGGAATGCGCAAGGCAAAGGTATGATCTTGATAGGTTTTCTATTTTACCGGTCTCGTGGTGTTAGTGGGAGACCGGGTTATAGGATAGACGGCGTACTATCAAAAGGGGCTTTCAAGTGAGTAACTTGATCGCACCTTTGTGGAGAGCTCAAACCTTTGCATATTTGGCATATCATCTTTCTTGGTTCTTATTTGGCTTTTATTCATGTGAGAATTTAGAGCTTGTGTTCATTTCCATACCAAGCTCTAGTTCATCAAAAACGGATTTTATTTGGATATCTTGTGGTGTTTTTGATGTTGGAGATTTTACCGGTTCGTCTCTTGTAGAGAGGTCAATCTCTCCTCTTGTGTTATCCTCCTCACATGATGGACTATGATGTGTATATGCATGATCTTGTAGTGCTTGTGATTATCTTCGGAGCAAGCCCAAGATCATTGAAAACGGAGTCCGGATGGAAAACTTGTTGCGTTCTCGGTGTTGGAAATATTACCGGTCCTCCTCGAGATAAGATCCACACCTCACATGTGTGATATCTCCTCCATAT
This sequence comes from Poa pratensis, assembly GCA_947311845.1. Classification (NCBI taxonomy): domain Eukaryota; kingdom Viridiplantae; phylum Streptophyta; class Magnoliopsida; order Poales; family Poaceae; genus Poa; species Poa pratensis. The sequence continues at coordinate 106,988,442 of CAMZMU010000096.1, read as the reverse complement.
TTGTGACCCTTAATATTTCCAACAAAGTTGGTTTTATCGCATTTGAATTTTTATTGAAAAAGATATGGATTTTAGAATGTTTTTTCTGCCCAGGCCGGCTCCCTGGCCGGCCTAGGCCGGGCTCTAGGCCGGGCGGCTCGGGTAGCAGGCCGGCTCCCTGGCCGGCCCAAGCCGGGCTCTAGGCCGGGCGGCTCGGGGAGCAGGCCGGGCTCCAGGCCAGCCCAGGCCGGCTCTCTGGCCCAGCTCGCGAAAAAACAGCCCAACGGCCATTTTTTCTAGTGGACTATTTAAAGGGGTTTCTTCCCCATTGTTTGATACATCTCTTGAGCAAGTTTTTCTCCTCTCTCTCCTCCATTGTTGATCTTTGGAAAAAGCTTGCCTTCCTCTCATTCCCTCCCATGATTCTTGCATATCTTTGAGGGAAATTGAGAGGAGATCTAGATCTACATATTCATCCAATCCATCCCTCCTCTAAGTGAGGGGAATCTATTAGATCTTGATCTTGAAGTTACATTCGTTGTGTTCTTCCTATCTTCTCCCCCCATAAGTATTAGTTGCTTGTGGTGGGATTCGAGAGTGAAGGATTTGAGCCTTGTGCTCTTGCCATTGCTTCGTTGCATCGGTTTGTGCTCTCCACGAGGATTCGTGAAAGTTGAAAGCTTGTGAACTTGTTACTCTTCGATCTTTGGACCCTAGACGCCCGTGTGGTCGTTGAGACCCTTGTGTGGTCACTTGTAGCTGTTCGGGAGCCCCCAATCCCGTTGTGGGTTGTGCCCCGGATCGTTGTTGAAAGGCTCCGGATTTCCGCCTCGAAGGATTCCGATAGTGGAAGGTGAACCAAACCTTTGTGGTGCGGTTCATCGGAGAAGAAGGTGAAACCTTTGTGGTTGTTGAACCATTGTGTTGGTTCACACCTCTCCAATGAGACGTACTCCCCTAAAAGGGAGGAACTCGGGAATACATACTCGTCTCCGCGTGCCTCGGTTATTTCTATGCCCGAGCTCTTTACTTATGCACTTTACATTGTGATAGCCTTCGTGCTTGAAGTATTCTATATTGCTATCACCTTGTTGCTTGTCTTGCTTAGCATAAGTTGTTGGTGCACATAGGTGAGCCTAGTTTATTTAGGTTGTTGGCTTGTTAATTTAAACACATAGTTTTATTCCGCAATTATCAAGCATAAACCGGAAAAGTTTTAATCGCCTATTCACCCCCTCTCTAGGCGACATCCTTGTCCTTTCACCAGTGCTAGAGCGGCATCACGCCGCTCGCCGCGTAGGCGGGCATGACCTCGGCCGCTCGGAGAAGTCCGCGCCATAATACCATCTTGTTGTCGAAGGACATCAGCTCGCCGATCGCGATGTCGATGATGCCGAAAAGCATCGCGCACACGGTCACCTCCAACATCACGTTCACGACCCCTGTTGTGCGCAGCCATGGAAGCTAGCGACGCAGAGCTAGCGGCGATAAGGCCGCGTATGCCAACGACGGTAGCGGCATAGTAGGCGCTGCCCGGTGCCACCCGCCCTACACACTACCCCTTCAACGACCACGTTTGCCGTGAGATTGGACCGGAGTTCTCGGTGTGCGTGTGTGTGTGTGGTTCTTTATGCCAATGTGCTAGTGTTCGTGCGGCAGTGGCGGAGCTATTCACAAGCCAGGGGGGCCACTGCCCCCCCCCCTATTTTTTTTAGCTTAGGTACCATGTATAATGTAGGTTTAGTTAGGAAAAAAATCGCTAAATGGCCCCCAACCAGCCCGTCCTATACATTTGCAAAGAGCAGCCCCAGGGATTCCTGTCAAGCTCCGCTACTGGCGTGCGGTGTGCTCTTGGCGAAGTATGTGATAGGGATTTATAGGCCAGGAGCCGAGAAGCAGCTCAATTTCGCTACGCACGTGTCATGCCATGAAAAGTGAGGCCGTCTGTGGGAAAAGAAGGAACAAGGAAGAAGATAATGAATGGAGGTGGGCCACATTAGCGAATCGGGCTTTGCTTCTTGAGTCCTCGTAAAGCCCAATCTAGCCCAAATGAGTGCGGCTCCGGTTCTTATTCCGAGCCGATTCGTCGTCTTTTTTTTACGAAACCCTAACTAGAAGTCTAATAAAGTGGGAGCGGAGACTTAGTACCACGTTACATGTATATGACTGTACAACCATCTAACACCAAACAGATGCATATAGTAAAATAACTGGATCACAAACAAGTTCAGTAAGAAGCAACCTCACATAAGAGTATAACTTGTGGCGGAGCTGGTATAAAAGCATTGGGTTCAGGACGTTCAGCTCGACCACAACAAAATTTATCTATTTCTCAATTTATTAGTCTTCTAAGATTGCTTATTAGTTCAAGAATAAAACATAAGTAACATAGCAGAACCCAATGAATTTCTGCTCTAGCTTTGCCCCTGAGCATAAGGTTAGATCTACGAGCCAAAGCTACAAGCAATGGCTGATCAACGTATCCAAAACATCATAACCGACTTGACCAAAGTTTGTGTACACCATAAATAACAAAAAAAAATGGATTACTAAAAGCACGCTAATTTTATTTAAATAATACACGAAAATTATTTAATTCCAGAAAAATTACGCGTTTTAATTTTTTTGCAGAAGTAGGATCCCGTCGTCTTTACCAAAGACGACTTTGGCCTGTCGTCGTTGCTGATGACGAGAGGGCCCACACGGCCACGCGGCCTCCGCGTGAGCTGCTAGGCTGTTACTAGTGGCGTTTAAGTGCGGATACACGCCACTAGTAATATTACCAGTGGCGTGTATTTGTGCACGCACGCCACTAGGCGTCTTCGCCAAAGACGACAAGCCACCTGTCGTCTTCGCCAAGGACGACAGGGCCCTGTCGGCTTCGCCAAGGACGATGGGATCCTATTTTTGCAAAAAAAAAATCATGTGTTATTTCCGGAATTAATTATTTTGTGTGTATTATTTAAAAAAAATAGCTAAAAGCACGACATCATAGTTAAAAAAATGGATTACCAAAACATGTACGCACGTCCCCGCGCCAAAGAGGGATAAAATCATAAAATTAGGACCCTGTGCATGAATAGGAAATATAGTGTGTAATGGGCCCAACACTCGATTTTTCTAATTATGCTACATCTTTGAACTTGTTGGGCACAAAGCCTCATGTATGGGCCGCACGGCGACGTCCACGTCCAGCGTGCGGGCTACATCATCTCCCGTTCGTTTTGGTCAATCTCATTCTCGCCGGCCCTGTTCGTCTGCCAGAGAAGAGGGAGGCTCTTGCTAGGTTTTAGCACGGCGCGGCGGCGGGGACCTGCCGTTGAGTGTTAGGTCGGCCGGAGCGAGCGGGATGGCCAAGGGCGACGACGCGCTGGCGCGGAAGCGCGGGAAGGTGCGCCGGAAGCGGATGCGCAGCAGCGAGAACGCCGTCTCCACGCGCGTCGCCGCCATCATCGCCTCCAAGAAGCGCCGCAAGACCGGCAAGCGACGCGGCTGCGAGGGCATGTGCTACTCCCTCCCTTGCCCCGAGGACCCCTTCAACGACCGCCACGGAAAGAAGCGCAGGACCGACGACGACGATGCCGCCGCCGCCGACGCCGACGGCGACCATAAGAAGAAGAAGAGCAAGGATTCCAAGAAGCAGCCGCCGGGGCGGGCCATGTCCGGGCCCAATGCCATACCTGTGCGGGTGAAGAAGACGGAGGAGGACCACCTGGAGTATGACAGGCCGTCCAAGTTCCTGGTGGTCTGCCTCAACGCGATCCGGGACGCGGCGGCGGCGTCCGAGGAAGACGGCGGCAGCATCCACGACACCGCCTCCTGGGGCATGGAGCTCTGGAAGTCCTGCGCGGCATCACCGCCATTGGACGTGCTCGACACCAGCTACGGGTGCTCCACCCGGGAGCAGACGTCGTGGCTCGTCTCCACCGCCTGCGACATCGTCGCTAGGAAGGAGAAGCTCGGTGTGGTCGTCTCTTGCCCCTTCCTGCTCTACCTCGTCCCCTCCAAGGAAAAGGCCGTCCAAGTAAGCACTAACAACTTGGTTGTTCTTGATGCTGTAATTTCTAGCAGTACCAGGAAGTAAAGTATGGGCAAAAGATGTCAACCTCATCTAGTATTTCATTTGGTATTTCTGCACTGCTTGAACAGGTGCGCTCGATATGCAAACCTCTAAAGTCTCTTGGGATCCATTCAGTCAGCTTGCATCCTGGCGCTTCCATAGAACATCAGATTTCTGGGTATGTTGTCTTCAGACATTAGTACCAGCTTCCCCGCAAAAATAAAATAAGTGAATTATCAGTACCATCTACCATTTAATGATGAAACTATTTCTTTATGAGTGTTGGCCTGTGGATACTGAGTTCCATTTGATGCAATGCTAATTTTTAAAGAATGAGTGCAATGTTAATTTAATTCGTTGTCTTGTCTTTTCTATCAGGCTAAAGAGTTGTGAGCCGGAGTTTCTTATATCTACCCCTGAGAGGCTTCTTGAATTGGTTTCACTGAAGGCAATTGACATATCAAATGTATCAATGCTGGTGAGTAAATGTGCTATTTTGGTGTCATATTGATGATAAATCATATCAGTTCACTTGAATTTATCATCCTGATGTAGTGCCAGTGTTTCACTTTGAAAGTCCTATGCTTTGCAGTAGGTTTAGCAGCCGTATAGTCTTAACCCAATATGAATGGCACTGCGCAATCCCGGTATGCCCAGTAATTTATGTATGCTAACATCAAGAATAACTTCATTTAACAGGTTATCGATGGACTAATGGATTTCGTGGCCCTTAGTCTCAGCACTGAACTCAGTTCTATTCGAGGTACCATATCAAGTGATGCTCAGGTTACTATCTTTGGTGGTCAGTGCGACCAGAGTGCGGCAATGGTCGCAAGCAATCTACTACGTGGAAGAATTACAAAGCTTACAACGGATGATTCAGTTACTTCTCGAAGTGAATTTGTAGCACAACATGTACACTTCTGTACTGCAGAGGAGAAGACATCAAAGGTAACTCGAATGTGCTGAGAGAGATACCTCATTCTTTCTTACTTCGGTGGATTGGTACTTTATCATGTTTCTTTCTTTGGTTGCACTTCAAGTATGCTAGTTCCTTGTACTGGAGATTATGTTGTTTAGGTTGGTCAAACAGTAGATGTGCTCTAACAGTATGACCTGAATAGCATTTGGATCCTGCGCCCTGATAGGCTGGTAGTTAACTACTTACATGCATGTCGTGAATTCATGGTTCATATTTTTTTCAGCTGCAGTAGTTAAGTTCCAATATGCTTCGCTGATTATTCAGGACAGTGACAAGGTTTCTATTTTTTCAGGTTAAGGAAATTCTTGAGGATGTTTTAGCAAAACATGCTAGTAGTAAGTCAGCAAAGGTTTTGCTAGTAGCTGCGAATGATCATGAAGCGAAGAAACTCTCTTCATCCCTTAAACGGGAAATTTGCACAGTGACTGATGACTCCCACGGCAGCACGTTTACCATATGCAGCAGGTGCAGTGAACCATTCCAACACATCTTTTTATGACATTCCTATCTCAGAAGACAAACTGAACATGTGAAACATAACCAATTCTTTTTCCCCAAACTTTCACTTTGAAGCCGTATCACCATTTCATTGGGTTTTTCTTTTCAGATATTTTTACGTGCACCGTTTTTGATTGAGATAAATTGTGTTGTAGCACTGTAACATTGACAACTTACCGTTTGTATCTACTTGCAGCTTGGGGCTTATCAATGTCCTTGTGAAAAGCTGGGTGAGCTTAGCAACATCAGGTGTTGAGGAATTTGAGATTGTGCTCGTTGCGGACATGCCTCCTTCATTTGACGATTATGTTGAGATCCTCACCAGGACAGCTCGTCATGTGGTTGCAGGGGAGGTGCATGCTATCTTCTCTATCAACACTGATGCTGCTCTTGCAAAGCCCTTGTCTGATGTTCTTGCAAGCTGTGGACAGAACATTCCTGAGTTGCTAACCGAGATTGCCAACTAAATTGACCAGAATTATTCCAGATAGCGACATTCTGCGTCATGGTGGCTCGAACAGCCCGTCAAATTATTTGCCATCCACAACTCTTCCTGTCAGCAATCAATTTTGTCAGCCTCAAATCTTTTCTGTTCTTTTTTCCGTGTAATTTTCATATGGATCATGTCTTTGCCTTGATGTACCTCGTTTAACTCCCTATTTTGAATGTGGCAAAGGCCCTTTCTGTAAGAATCGATGTGCATGCTATATTGTCTAAAGAAACAGCTGTGATGAGTTTTCATGACGAAATATAAGTTTCTGCTGGGAAAAAAGATTTTGCCATTTCGGATGTACGCATTCTGAGAGGAATGGCGTAAATATGTAAAATCCGCGTCCTATGGGTTTTTTCTTCGTGAACATCTTCGCGGGAAACTCAACCCAAACCACACATCCTTCCGGCTGACGTCCAAAACAGAGGGACCGGAAAAATCCTGCCGGTCTCCGGCTATGCTCCTCCTCGCTCCCTCCCCGCCGCCGTCGGCGGCCACCAGTAGTCGAACACGCGGCGGCAGCGCTGCCTCACGCGTTCGCTGCTCGAGCGTGCGCGAGATTGATGCGTCACCGAGCCGTGGGCCGCTGCCGCCGCTGCAGGAGGCGAAGCGGGTGGTGCTGGTGCGGCACGGGCAGAGCACCTGGAACGCGGAGGGGCGCATCCAGGGGAGCTCCGACTTCTCCGTGCTCACGCCCAAGGGAGAGTCCCAGGCCGAGACCTCCCGCCTCATGCTCCTCTCCGACTCCTTTGATGCCTGCTTCACCAGCCCGCTCGCCCGGTCCCGTCGCACTGCCGAGATCATCTGGGACAGCCGCGACAAGGCCCTCATCCCTGACTCCGACCTCCGCGAGATCGACCTCTACTCCTTCCAGGTTGGCTACTGCTCGCTTGGTGTTTGTGCAGATGCTTGGTACCCGACAGCTGCTCGTGGAAATGCCGTGCTGACGAGCTGGCGATTCTGGTCTGCAGGGACTCTTGAAGCATGAAGGGAAGGAGAAGCACGGGGCTCTGTTCCAGCAGTGGCAGAAGAATGCACCAAGCTTCTGCATCGACGGGCACTACCCAGTGAGGGAGCTCTGGGACCGTGCACAGAGCTGCTGGGAGAGGATCTTGGCACACGAGGGCAAGACGGTGCTTGTGGTTGCGCACAATGCAGTTAACCAAGCGCTCGTCGCCACCTCGTTAGGTAGGTGCTACCAGATTTTTATGTGGGTGTTGGAGTGCCAGCGGGCGTGTTCACAATTGATGTGTGGATCCTGGTGTTTGTGTTTAGGACTCGGCACAGAGTACTTTCGGACTCTGCTCCAAAGCAATTGTGTGCTAGTGTGCTGGATTTCACCCCACAGTCTGGCAGACGCCCTCCAAGTGTGTGTCTTAACCGCTTAAATCAGGTGAGTGTAACTTTGTATGGATCAGTGAACTTTGTTTACTTTGCATTAACACGAGATACTGCTACTTTGAGATTAGCTACAATCATCCTTGGTACAGAAAAAGAAAATATTTGAGTTGCCTGCTTCATCTGTATCACTAGATTTGCTACAATCATCCTTGCCATGGAATTTATTTATTGCGCGCCTGTTTCTAGATAGTTGCACCAACACAAGTAATAGTTAATAAAATTAGGTAATTTCACTGTGCTTACCTTATTAAATGACATGGTTCAACCACTGAGCATTACTTATCTATTGTCCGTGATCTTTTCCAACTTAATATCGTGGTTTGGCAATGTTGGATTGTTGTGAGGTGTCTTCTTTATTTTCAGGTTTCTTGCTAATTAATGGAAGAATTGTTAGTGTTTGTATCACATGACAACTAGCAACTTGAGCGCATGCGTGTGACTTAATTCAATATTGTTTTAATAAGATAACCGATATGTTTGAAGATACAAGACATAAGTGAAGTAATCAAACAATGATAACATGTGCTTTAATGTTTGGCTAATGTTTGTATTTTGCGCAGACCCCGAATTCTCCTGTTTCTGCCGAAAGTTCTGCAGGTAGAAAGTCGAGTAGGAGGATCATTCTGGTCTGCCAAGGGGCTACACAGAATAGTTCTGAGGTATGGATTTTGCCTCTTGCGCATGTGTGTTAACAGAATTGCACTTGCTCTCACCTTTCGGATCAAGTCAGGAAGGCACATCAACTATTATTCTAGGATCTTATTTTCTAATTTAACTATGTAACTAGATCATTTTAAATTGAGAATATAGAGAACTGCACAATGCACCTTTGTAGTATTTTGAGTTATGTCCAGTAAAAAAGAAGTCCTGAGTGATGTATATTGTCCTTTTGAACTCCAGGGTAGTTTAGGCGGAGTAGGTTATGCACCGCTGAACATGCTTGGGGTTATACAGGTAATTCACTTTTTTGTTTGGCTTACATGACTGGTTTATTTCCCGTACAACAACTGTACTCATTTTTGGACAAATGCTTCCAGTCTCAGAAGACTGCAGAACTGCTTCTAGATCTGAAGGTGAACAGTATTGTCTGTAGCCCACAAGTTGCAGCTGTCGATACTGCAACTGCCATATGCGAGGTGAATACCTGAACTAACTGCAAGATTCAGTTAATTGCGTTCTATCTTATCTGTACCAACTTTTCACCTGCGCGTTCGTATCTGGTGGAGTTATTTGTAGGTCCAAGATGCTGCAGATTGCTTAGGTGCTGACTGTGTGCCTCGTGACGTTGAAATGAAGAATTTGCTCGGACTCGAAATCGATGATGCCTTTCAAACGATGCAAAAGGTGTGGTTATCTCCAGTTTCTTTGGTTAATGCTAAGCGTCACAGTAGCTTTACTATGAGTCCTGAAAATCCGTGTGGGCATGATGGAGGTGGTTTTGTTGCGAAGTTGAGACACCATGAATTACAGCATCCGGAGTTCGAAAACTATAACCCACATTTCAATACTCACCATACACTTCTTGTTAAATATTTCTCATGTGCATATTAGCAGGTTACTTTCGAAGTTACTTCACATTTTCGAATGAATAATAACAATCTCCTCTTCCTCTCCGCAGAGCCTTGGACAAATTGTTCAGTCTGGTTGGATGGCGGCATGGAACGCATAAAGCTACATACGTTATGGGCTCAATCAGAGGAGGCATGGCAAGCTTTGGTAAACGAATTGCCAGACGATGATGCTGCTGAGTCAGACCGAGTCGTCGTCGCCGTCGGCCATCCCGCCATCCACCTGGCACTGATCTGCAGGTGCCTGAATCTTACAATGGAGCACATGGCGTCTTTCCATCTAGACGATGGCAGCATCAGCGTGATCGATTTCCCGGACGGGCCGAAAGGAGGAGGTATCGTCAGATGCACGAATTACACGGCCCATTTGGGAAGATGGTCGATACCCATCACGAAAACAACAGAAAACAGTGATGAATTCTGATTTTCCTTCCACTCAAACAAGGTATAGTTTCTTGGGGGTGAGTATCCTCCTTGAGGGAAATGAACTGAGCCTGTAGATAGCACACTGATTGATGTACATAGCATCATCCACCTATCTTATATGTCAAGATCATTTTCGTTGTATTGTACATTAATATGTACCCAGCACAAGTTTCCAAAGAAAAATGTTACATATGTCCAGAGTGCAGTTTTGGCTCCAAGTTCATGGGCTCCTGTCTGATTACGATTTTTTTTAAACAATTCTAAAAATACTAAAAAAAGTTAGCAACAAACATAACCCTACATTCGATGTACGTGCATAGTTTCATAAAGAAATGACATTTGTGATCAGTGGCGGACGCAGGAAAAAATTGAAGGGTGGGCACACTCAAAAAAAAAATCATAGGATGGTTATTAACTTAAAAAATTGTATCCCAGGGACTGTTCAAGATGCAATTTCCAAGAGCATTGTTCAAAACAATCTTATTTACTTCTTCATTACTTTCAGCAAACCACTTTATAAGTTCAATAAAGTTCCCCTGTTGCTTGATTCTTCGCTCTCATCATGTCTGAAATGGCAATCCTTGATTCAAAAGAAACCTCAAGCATCTAAGGCGCGTTCTTCTTTGCTTCATGTTTATGGCTATCCCTATTCATAATCAATTATAGTATTATACGATTACAATAGAAAGATATAAGAAATTCTACAATCACAGACATTTCGAGTTTGGAAATAATGAGGAAATTTGCATACTCCTCGGGCGGCTCGGCTGCTCCTGCTAAACTGCTCACTGCTGCTGGCTGCTGCGCTATTGTGCTTCTGCTCCTACTTTGCGCGACTGCGCCTCACCGGTGAGGCGGCGAGCGGCGGAACGCGATTCATGGGGAGCGGAGGCGGGAGATGAGGAGATGAGTGCAGGATGCAGCGGCGGCCGAGCGGACGCAGGGGGCGGCCGGCGAGGGGATCTGAGCCTAGGCTGTTGGGAGAGGCCGGGCGCGGAGGTGGACGGGCAGCCGCCGCCCGCCGGAGCTAGGTCGTCCGTCGTCGCTGGGTCACTCGACTCGGGCCAGGAGATGCGCAGCGCTGGGTCATTCGACTCCACGACCGTGAACCCTCTCTGCCTCTCTCTAGCGACACGAGATGGGCCGTGAGATTGGAGGTAAAAAAAATATTCACCAGATTTCTAGGTGGGCCACGGCCCCACTGGCCCCCCCTGCGTCCGCCCATGTTTGTGATGCTCTGTGTGGAAAAAACAAAATCAGTACTCTGAAAATGACATTTTTAAACCCTATCTGTTGGCCATTGATTTTATTTTTTCGCTAAGAGTATCACAAATGACCTTTCTTCACGAAACTTTGGCTGTATGTACAACACTTGAATATGTTTGTTGTCAATTTTGAATCGTTTTACTATTATTTTTCGAATTTCGTAATCAGCCAGGAGCTAAATTGAATTTCCACATATATCCAGCATTTATGCTATATACATCGTCATGTTTTTCCAAAAGCTTCCAGTACCGTTTTGCATGGATAACTATCCTGATGTGATGTGTGCCCCGCAGTGGCGGATCTAGGATGAAAATGGTGGGGGTGCCAAGTTTAAAACCTTTCGTATTTTACTTACCATTTAGCAACAATTAATCTAAATACTGTAGCAATTAGGAAGAATTGGTCCAAATATTAGTACTAAATTAATTTCTACAAATTTTTAGGCCCCCACTGGATACGACCCTGGTGCCCCGAACTCCCAAGTGGTTATCGCTGGAGGAAAAGTGGGCATTGGATGGTTGCAAAAGCGGTCGCCATGATCGATCTGCATGCGAGACGTGTCATCCTCCTGCCACGCGTACCTCGTCATCCTCCAGCAGCTGGGCATGGCTGCTGCAAACCCACGAACCTTCGCCTAGCGCCCTAGCCTACTCTGTCCCCCTGGTGTACTCTGTGCCTCATCACCAATGGATCCAGGTCCCCACTATCCGTCCACGTATGACCAACACCCTTTCTTGCCGGCCACCGGAGAGCCCACCGGCGGCGGCGACACCCTCCTCTTCCTCGCCGTCCCGGCAGGCTGGCTCATCAGTCTGCTCGCCTTACTCGGCGAGCGCGTCATCTCCGCGGTACTCACCCTCGTGGTCCTCCCAGTCGCGGCGCTCGTGGGCGAGCTGCGCGCCGTCCCAGCGGCCGCGGCCTCCCTCGGCCGTCGCGCCGCCGTCGGCGTGCTCGCCGCCGCGTTCACCTTCGCGGCCCTGGCCGCCGTGTTCGTCGCGTCCCTGCTGCTCGGCTTCGTCCTTGTCCGACACTGTGTCGAGGACCCGGTCACCGTGCGCCAGCCGCTCTACTTCGACTACACCGAGCCACAGCCCAGCGCCGCGGTAGCCCTCGGCGGCGCGTGGGGCGCCGTGGCGCCACTGCTGCCGGAGGGGCACTCCGTCAGGGTGTCCCTGGCATTGCTCCTGCCTGACTCAGACCACAACCGTCAGATCGGCGTCTTCCAGGTATATATATCACATCATCAATCCAACTCCAAATTTCTCAGAAATTTCCATGTTCCTTTGCAATTTGTTTCAAATTTCATCAACTTGACCGTCTGAATTTGACTGATTCTTCCAGTTCACACTCACAGTCAGATGACCTTTTCCCTTTGCTTATCAGTTATCACGTTTCATCATTCACGGTCATGTTCTTTTGCAGTTCCCTTGAAATTTATGAACCTGATCATTTGTATTTTACTAAACATTCCATCTAACAAACTCGCATTTAGATCAAAGCAGAGGCGATCGCTCCAAGTGGAAGCGCCATCGCGTCGACCACCCAGCTATACATGCTGAGGTACAAGAGCACTCCGGTGCGGCTAGCGCAATCGGCGCTCACGATCGTGCCGCTCGTCATGGGCGTGCGCAGCGAGAGCCAGTCCGCCACACTCAAGATTCTGCAGTACAGGGAAGGCCACGGCCGCCACAAGAGAACAGGGCTCATCAGAGTTTCTCTGCAGCCAAGAGCCATGACAGTGCATCTGCCCCAGTTGTACAAAGCAGAGATCACCGTGCAGACGGCACTTCCATGGTTGAAGGCCGTTGCACGCAGCATGAAATGGACAATGTGTGTATGGGTGTCTTTCTGCGTCTACGTCGTCCTCTCTTTGCTCGCCGTTTGGTGGGTGCGGCGAGTCGCACTATCTGTTAACGACATGAGGTTATCTGATCATCAAGTCAATAGGAAGACAATTTCTAATCTTGGTGGAAGAGATATGGGACAGAGCTCACACGAGGAATTATCAAGAGGTGGTGTTGTGAAGTGGAGGGATAGGAGAGGCAAGAGGAAAGCACAAGAAGCAATGCATGACAGAATGGTTGAGCTCAAGCTTGATGAGGGCTCAGCTTCTAGTGCTGCTGGGGTCGAGGCTGATGAAGTCATCAACAACGATCATGGGGAGCCTCTTACTGCTCGACTGTCGGTGCCCGAGTCCCGTTGGTTCAGTCAGAGCAGTTTGCTGTGAAGTTTATGTTGACTGTTTATCACACGTCACTTGTAGGAGATCAGAAGGGCTTCATACGGAAAGATGTATAATTCAAATAATGGCAAACATATGTATGTATGTATTAATTGATAAGCCGAGTAACATAATTTTTGCTCCTTATTCATGTTGCTCCCATGCTTTTGGTGTTCGGTTGACATATGTTTGCAGGAACTGTGTATTGTCCCCTTCATGGTTACAGATGTTGGACAGATGTGTGCATGTAGCAGCATGCTCCTATTTCAGGTTAGTCTCTCAGCAATTATGCGTCTTTGCACACTCTAGTATGGAGCTTATTTTTTTTAGACGAGTATGGAGTTTATGGCCACTTGCTTTTGTGTGATCATGTATTTTACCCTAACTTTAATTTTGCGCTTTTCTTATGTTGGCTCCTTACCTAGTTGAATCACTTCAAAACACACAAGTGTTCATGTAAATTAATTGTCAAATGTAGCTTGGGACATGAAAATGGAGAATATAATGCTGTAACTCAGATGATGTGCAGTAAGATGCTTGAAAATCCAATTCCACGTGTGTAGCTACATGAATTTTTCCAATTCGTTTAGTTTGTTGGATCATGTAATTTTGTTTGAGATTGAAATTGCCCATTTTATTGACTGGTTGTATTTCACGTCATCTGGTTGCTTCAAATATTATGATCACTGCAAACTTTCTTCAGAGATAAGTTGTATAACGATGTCAAGGACAATTTCAAAACAGGGAGCTGTATCCTTTCTTGTGGTATATAAATAAACATTTTATACCTTTTGAAATCAATATTGTTAGTTGTCTGGAGACTGGAAATTAAATATTCTGCAGAGAACTTCCTATCCTTATCATTTATAGTGCTGGACCATGTAACACATGCTTTCCCAAAACTCGTAAACATGTACCTAATGTGTCTTTTTCATTGCTTGCTAATGTCTTAAGTCTCCCTTGTAACCAAAGATCCAAATCTCATCCTTTATGCGCCAAGAGCACTCTTGTCCATCAGAGGCAAACTTGAATAGGGAATGCTTATGTGCACCACATATGCTTGTTTCCTTTAGGATACATAATCTACTATCATGGCTTACCAATGCATGCTTAAGTGCTGATTTTGCATGACAAGGAAACTGTGTGTAATTTATATGGAGCGAACCAGATTAAAGTGGTTCGTTCGTATGTATCGGTAATATTTTACTATGTAAAGTGCTCATGCATGCGATGATCTTAGTACCATGTTTTTCTTAGTGATCTCTGTTAGCCTCTGCACAACATTTGAGGTCCAATTGTTTTCGAGAACATGCACAAGGCTCTGCTTCTCAGCTTCTGGATGCATTGATAGAAAAAAGGCTAAATATGAGGTTGTCTTAACATTAGCCAACTGATTTGAAGTCCTTATAAATCTGTGAATTTCATAGCAGCACAAATTGTTTGTCGGGAAGTGTTGAGCTCCAGACATTGACATGTCTATACCCCAGCAGTGAGTCACTGGGAAAGATTCTCTGATTTCTAGGTGTTCAATGCTAAACAAAAACCAACTAGGCTGATGGTGGAACAGAAGTTCTGATATTGATAGAAATCATATTGCTTTGAGCAGTAGCTTCTGGGACTCCTCCAACATCCAACCACATCATGGTAGGAATCTCCAACAGGAGCAACCTGCTCTCCTCCTTCCTTAGGCTGGTGCCAGTGCACCGCCCGTGATAGTGATGCCACGTCAGCTTTTACCCCCACTCTCACCCCACTCTCACCACACTCTCACCCCACGGTGCCAATGCACGGGCTGTAGTGCCCGCTCTCACTTCTCTCTCCTCCACATCAGCATTTCTTTTTCAGATTAAGTTATTTCACTCGCTTTTGTTTAGACATTCAAAATAATGCAAGAAAATTATTTTATTCAACTAAAAATGTTACCGATTACATTATAAATAAAAAATTACATATAAATAAAAAAATTACATAAAAAATTGAGAAAATTACATAATCTAGGCATTACTATTTTCCCACACATGCTCAATCAAATCTTGCTGGAGCTGTGTATACATCGGTGAGTCCTTCATTTCGTTGTCCATCTGAATCTTGGCTGCTAGGCTTGGTGGTGCATTGTTGTGTATCGCCGGGCCGACATTGGAATCAACTGTCTCATAGATGTCATCCAAATTGGTACCACGCTCATCGTCGATGATCATGTGGTGCAGAATGACACATGCACGCATGATCAACCCAAGAGTTCCGGCTTGACTCCGCCTCTATGTTGAGCATCGCCTCCTCATACTCCGCCTCGAATGCATCGATCATATCACTCTCCATTCCTTCGCTCGAATTGCTGCTGGACGAAGACATGGCGTCGAGAGGAGTGGAAATGGAGAGTGGAGGAGATGAAGTGGGGTGTGGAATGAGTGAAACCAGGTGGGGGTATTTATAGGGGGTTGGGGATGAAATTTGGATTTTTTTGCAAAAAATTTTCGAATTTTTTAGAGCTCCAACGGATACCTCAACGGCTAGCTGACGTGGACGAATCAGAGCTCGCCATGTCAGCTAGCCGTTGGCACTACCGCCGTCGCCCCGCTCTCGCCCATCCCCGCCAGCGCGTCGCCCCGCTACCGCCTCCTCCTCGCCTCCCTCTCGCCGCCAACGCGGGCGAGAGCGGGGCGGTAGCGCCCGCTCCCGCCCGGCGACGGATCCGTCGCCCGCCTCCCGCCTCGCTCTCGCCTCGCGGCGGGCGGTACCGCCCGCCCTACCGCCTGCGTTGGCACCAGCCTTATGCACGTACGTATACCTCCTTCAACTGCCTTGCTTCTGTCGGTTAGTGTAACATATATCCACTCCCCAATTGCATAATATTATCTTGCCAGTTAAGTTCTATATAGTGGGTCTGACACAGAAAGGCCTCTTTTGTCAACTTCTGTCTGCTGCATTTAAAAACACCTTCGTTGCCAACTTGCTTTAGTGTAACGTTCCACTAAGAAAAATTGTACTTGGGCCTTATATTCACTTCGTGCCGACTGGCCGGATGGAAATATGGTCATTTCTGTTGTGATGAAGACCCTCTTTTCTGATCTACCACAGCTGATCTGCAGTGCCAATATTTTACAGTGCTTCTAAGATCAAGTGCTACGTTTTGACCACGAGTTGTGCTCTCACCGTTCATAGTAGACTGCCTCATGACTAAATCTAGTCTATAAGAATTGTGCGTCTTGTGAGCATATTTCACATTCTAATTTATCAGATGATATTTAATGTGTAATGTACTGGATGGACTATGGGCAAGTGCAGAGTTTGCATCCGCGTTTCGGTGCGACGCATCCTATATATGCCATGTGTTTTTGGAGAGACACTGGTCAAGTGACAAGGTAGAAATAGGTCCTTTGTCGCTCGTGTACATATTCTTCCATCTTACCTTCTACGATATTATATTTTCACTGGTTAAAGCTCAATGATTGAGAGGTTGAAACTTTCCTTTCTGCAATAAAAGAATGGAAGTAACAAGACTACAAGAGAGGATACATTAGTATTCCACTGGGATCATGTATATTCATATATGGCTATATGCATGTTGTCATGGGACCATCGAGAGTGATGCATGCATCCATTGGTCCCTCTCCCTCTCAACATTTGGTTGTTTGAGACAAGGATCTGATCGGCCTGGCCTGACATTTGTTTCACCCTGCTGTCACTCTCTGTTATTTTTATCTGACCCATGTTTGTTACTCAAACTGTGGTCACCTGATTGCATACCGTATGTGATTTTCTTTCAGAGACCACGCAGGAGAGCTGCATGTATATAATATAATATAGCCGAGCTTCATGGAGCTCGGTTTTTCGAAAAATTCAAAATAGGCATTTTTAAGTTTCAAAGAAATCGAAACTAAAATCCTAGGTGTAGATAATGTCGAACCGTACTGAGTGTACAAAATTCGTATTATTTTAGGCTAAAAAATATATAAATCTGACAAATTTTCTAAAAATGTAATGTTAACACATCCAGTTCCAGATCAACATATTTGTCATTTTTTCCAGCCTAAATATAACGAATTTGGGATTTATTTTTTTCACTCATAAATCATATTATTATCTATGTCTAGGCATTCGGAATTTTTTGAAACTGTAAAATAAAGTTTAAATTTTCAAATACCGAGCTCCATTCAGCCTCCAAAATGCCTCTCCCCACCATTATGTGCTTTTGAAATGACCGGTTATTTCCTATCAAATCTTCTGACATCTTTGGATTTCAGGATATTTTTCATCAAGGATATATTCTACTAACCGTGTTCCACTTGAACTGGCAAAACGTTCTTATATTAAGATGAACTGCCAAAACGTCTTACATTATGTAATTGAAAAATTCTAACAATTTTCATAATGTGCATCATTGTATAAGAAGCACAACGGCAAAGGCATACACAAAATGATCAAATATACCATGCCAAAAAGACAAAAAATATCAAACCTATCTTTATATAGTAGGTACTTGTTTTTTTTTGTAGATGAAACATTTATTTTGCCAGAATTGGAGCCAGGCTCTATCCATTTATTCACTAGACCGAGAAAATCGTCTCCCACATAATCTCATACCTGACTCCCGCTGATTGCAGCACATCTGTCGCCCAGGGCATAAGGGACATGATGACTTGGCGTCATCCTCTCCTACACAGATCACCAAAATGTTGTTTTCGTGCCTATGTTCACACTTCGTTCCTGCTCAATTGTGCTTATCCTAAAAAATATATACACTAGTTTCTTAAATTGAAACATCTTAGTAGCGGAGGAAAAGAAAGCGGCCAAAATTTTGGGAAAATCTAAGTTAACGATCAATAGGTTTAGATAAAGAATTTAGGAAGGATACTCTCGTACAGCGGGTGCTATACATCCCACACGATACTTCGCATGTAATGTTACAGCCTTGCCAATAGTCTAGCGTCGTTACATCAACATGGGATTGCAAAATGGATTGAGGGAGTTGAAAAAGGCGACTTCTGCTTAGTAGGAATGAAACTTGCCTTATCTGGTATCTCCTCCAAGAAGTTGTTTTGTCAGATGATGATTGAACCGAAATGTCTAAAATCGTGGAAATTATTCAAATGTATCATCAGAATTTTGCAAAAGAAAAGCAGCGGAGGAAATGGATTGGATATGTGATCTACCAGAAATATGTTAATAGTAAAAAGAAAAGGTTTAGCCGTTTATATGATTCTCTTTTGCATACCTACATTTTCTAATATGAAGCATATCTAAATCTTTTAGGATTTTTCAATATGTACAAGTATCTTAACTCTAAACTCAAGCACCCCAGCTCTGCATTAGAAATGCACCAAAATTTGAGGCATTGTTGTGAGAAAGTATCCCGGTATAAACAAAATTACAATGAGATTTTCGTGGAAACATGATGTTATATAAACATGTGAAATTTGAAGTTCAAACTTATTATCATTTGAGAGAAGAGAAAAAAACTATGCGTGAATAGTTATGTTGTACTTTGTGTCACTGTTTATTGCTAAATTTTGTATCTTCATACGTTCCAAATTGCATTTGACTTAGAAGAAAATTCCACATGCTTGTAGAGCATTATCTCTCCAACATACGGGGTAAATCGATGGGTGAATATGGGTTAAATTTTTATAAAACTTTTAAATGTGTTTTGTTCACTATGTTTTCACCAGTTTCCATCCTAACTTGGTTTCTAGCAGATATTTTCTCGTTGTTGTGATTACTCTCTGTTTTGAAGGGTAGACGTTGCCAACAAATATGGCATCTTGTTGCAAACCTTTATGTAGTCGTCCAAAGGATCAATCCACAAACTCACAAGAAACAAACAATCTACAACGGGCAAAAATCTTCATCCGAAAACGTTCCTTCCCTGCTTCAAAGAGACAATGAGTAAAGTTGGATGATTGGATGAGAATTGCACTCAACACCGTTTGAAGGATCTTACACCCATGATATAGCCAGCATCCCTTGATCGGACGGTTCAGGTTTCCCCTTCTCCAGCACACTTAAATTAAGCACGATCGAACCCGCCTCTCACCACCGCTCCGGCAGTTGGCAGCTCCGAGTTGACCCTCGCCGACGGGTCGCCATTATGAGCTGAGAATCATTCACAGGCCACCACCGCCCCCCGCAGATCTCGTTACAATGGTGAGCGCGTCCAGTCTTCTGCTGCTGCCGTCGTCCGTGCGGGACCTCGCCTCCTGCGTCGTCGCCGACGTCGCCGCCTGCACCACCCCCGCCTCCACCCTCACTTCTTCTTCCTCCTCCGGCTCCACCTCCGCGCTCTCCGTCACGGTCTCCTACCGCGCCACCACGCTCCTCCCCGGACGGAGCTCTCCCCTGCATCTGCGCCTCACTTGGACCCGCTCGCCGCTCGGCCCCACACTCTCCTTTTCCCCCTCCGCCTCCGCCCCCGCCGTGCCACTCCGCCGGCGCAGAGGCACGCGCTCCGTCTCCCTAGACGACTTCGATGCTGGCTCCGATCAGGGGTGTAGTGCACAGGTCGTCGTGTTCTGGGACCTCACTGCGGCGCGGTACGACGCCTCCCCGGAGCCGCACTCCGGGTACTACTTCGTCGCCGTAGCCGGCGCTGCCGAGGTCGTGCTGGCCGTGGGCGACCTGGCCGCGGATTTCGTCGAGGAGAAGTTCGAGGGCCGGGTCTCCGAGGCTGCGGCGGCCTTGTCGCTCCCGGTCGAGCGCAGGGAGCGCGTCGTGGCGCCTGACCCGGCGGCGATGCACACCGCGCGGCGCGTCCGGTTCTGCGAGGGCGGGCCGGAGCACGAGGTCAGCGTGGGGTGCTCCGGTGGCGTTGGCGGGGCCGAGGAGGAGCTGTGGGTGAGCGTCGACGGGAAGCGCGCCGTTCAGGCTCGGAGGCCGCGGCTGAACTTCAGAGGCAACCAGACCGTGTTCGTCGACGGCGCGCCGGTGGACGTCATGTGGGACCTGCACGGCTGGTGGTTCCGGAAGCCGCCGGCCGGCTGCGCGGTGGTCATGCTCCGGGCGCGCAGCGCGCTAGAGAGCCGGCTGTGGCTGGAGGAGGAGGTGGCCGCCACCACGCCGGGGTTCTCGCTCGTTGTCCAGGCTTTCAAGTCCCGCCTTGATGAACTATCATCTGTCCACCGGTGATGCAGAGACTACTCATCCATTCAAAACAGAAGATGGTGAATGTGTGGAATTCAGCATACTAAGATGAGATTTTTTTCCTTCTTTTCATTGAAGGGATCAGTAAGTTTGCATACAACGAGATCATGAACATAACAGGTGACATACATTGCTGTTTGTATGTGTTGGATCCTTCTAAATTTCATCTTCCATTTTTAGTGATGTATGCAAGTACAGTTAACAAAGAACATCAAAACAGTTTATACATTGTAAATGTGTATAATGACTAAGTATTTTTTAGATCCTTCTTTGTTGAACGATGAGGTGGTGTAGATATTTCTGCCATAGTTTCTGCTTGTTGCACACTTTAGTTACCTGCATCACTCCTGACCGTTCTCATGCAATGCAGCAGTAAACATTGATACATTTACAAGCCTAGAGCGTGTTTGGTGGCCATGTCCTCATATCATGGGCATGTTATCATGGTGAGAACTGAGAACAGTCATGGCATTTGACACAATGGACACTGGTCAAATGACGCTTCACTAGAAATACACTGTGTGGTGTCTGATTAAACCAGTTCCAAGTAGTAGACGCAAACAATTGCTGTTCAGGAAGAAGCTATGCACGCCTGCTTCAGTAATTGAGTGTGATCAACAATGAACTGTTTGAGTCTGATCAACAAATAATGTGGTGCTTTAAGAAGAAACCTGAATGAATTCTCATATTTACATCAGCTCCCTGAGAACTAGTAACATATAACAGCCATCCGTGCACACCCCCAAAATGTTTCTAGTTCTACAGGTCTGCTCCAACTGCGGCCCACAAAGGAACTCCAAGCAGATAGTACCTTGCAGCTTGTAGAATCCTAGCTAGGGTTACATCATGGAATGCCAACAGCACGAGGACTCTCTATGTTCAGTTTCAGTGTTTGGTCGTTAATCTCACCAGGAGAGCTAGCCTCAGATGGTGTCAGGTTGTTTCCCTGATCCCCGGATGGATGGCACACTACCTGAATCTGATTTGCCTGGGCGGGTTCGTCTGTAAGAACCTCTGGCGACGTCCTTGGCGAATGCCCTCTTGGCGAATGCCCTCTGGCGCCGAACAAGCAGTGGCATGGATTGGATCCAGAAACTTCAGGAGAGCATCGGGGAATTACTATCACTTCATTTGGTCGAGGCGGCACGGCGTGCTTGCTGCCAGGGTTGTCGCGAAGTGAAACTCTACAGACAGGGCATGTCACATGCTGCTTTAGCCAGAGGTCGATGCAGGCCACATGGAAATCGTGGCCGCAGTAAGGAAGAACGCGGAGAACTTCGTTATCCTCATATTCTGCGAGACACACGACACACCTGCAGACGAGGATGTAAGTGGTTCAGGATATAGGTTTTGTGTAATCAGTGGAGAATTACTCAGCAACCCCAACACAAAACAGAAAATAGCAGTTCAGAATGCATCAGCTACTATTCTCCGCTTCCCTCACATTGAGCATATGCAAGAACTTAACCTACTTTATGACAGTGTTCCCATCTTTCCTCATCTTATACAGGAACACTTACATTTATGTTATTTCCAGCTACAGAATGCATAGTATGAAGCCATACATTCGGTACAGTTGGTTATTTGCAAGCAAGCTAAGAGCAACTCCGGTCGAGCAAAATTAAGATGCAGTTTTCAAAATGATATTGCGATGGCTCTCAGCTAAGCTAGAACAACCAGTAGAACTAAGGCAGCAGCCTTCACATCCAATTGATCATTTGTTATTAGACGGTAAGACAGTAAAACTGCAAGCTCATTGACCTTACGGTGCAGTAGTCAAAGTCTAGTTAAACACAGTCGTCCATATTCTGGTACTATCCTAAGTCACGAACATTCACGAGAGCAATAAAAAAAGAATCAA
This sequence comes from Poa pratensis, assembly GCA_947311845.1. Classification (NCBI taxonomy): domain Eukaryota; kingdom Viridiplantae; phylum Streptophyta; class Magnoliopsida; order Poales; family Poaceae; genus Poa; species Poa pratensis. The sequence goes on along the minus strand of CAMZMU010000096.1, from coordinate 106,966,553 downwards.
CGTGACGTCGCTTGTTCAAGATTTGTCAGTAACACTCATCTATAGCTGTTCTTTGTCATGGAAAGATTTTCTTGAGAGGACTTAAAAGAAAACATCACTAGTATCGGCACTCCTAGTTGCAACACTGGATCCCCCAATCAACCGATCTGATCCTACCAAACAATGTGCGCGATCGATCGAGCCCTGCTACAGTTACCTCCAAATTGCCATTAGTTCTAGCGATGACGATGCAATGTTATAGCGCGGGCGCAGATAGGAACAGCGGCAGGCGAATCGCGATCGGTAGAAGCGAATCGAGGAGCACTTACATGGCGGAGGCGTCCGACGCCTCGCTGCGGGGGGAGCCGGCGGAGGAGAAGGCGCGGGTGGGGAAGGCGGCGACGGCGGCGGGGTGGAGTCCTCCCCCTCCAGCGGTGTGCCCCCGGAGGCCGGCCGGTAGGTGGGAGGGGTAGCGCGCTCTGACCACAAAGCGGGGGAGCGGCGGGGAGGGGCGGCGGCGGCGGGGCACTCGGCGGATGATGGCTCAGACGAGCCGGGAGCAGACGAAGACGATGAATAGGACGCAGGCGCAGAAGCCCAACAGCGTGAGCACCGTGCTCGACGACACCATTGGGGCGGCGGCGCCCTCCGCGCCCCCGCCGGCGCGGCTATCTCTCTCCTCCCACCGCCTCCCCTGTGCTGTTCAGTTCTTTGGTCCGAGAATCCGGCCGTATCGTTCGCTCACAGTTGGAGTACCTTTTTCTATACACACGCAGACCACCCCATCTTCAAATTCACGTAGCGTCCGGCTGTTTTCGGCAAATAAAAACGGATTTGATCTTTTAAACTTTTTTTAGATGGATCTTGTACCTTTCATGCCTTTAAAAGTGTCGCTGGTATAACTAGAATTTGTACATCCTACCTTACTTTGCCATGACATATTTATCGGAACGGAGGGAGTAGCATGTACCCATGCGTGCGACGGGTCAATTTATGACAAATATCTCTCACAAAAAGGTAAAAATAAATGAAACAACCTTCAGTTGTCCTAGAGAATCTGATTTTCTTTCAATCGTGAGACATTGCCGTTTCGTCCTTCTATTTATGATTCCGAGAAGCATTCATATTTTGCACAAAATTTAACTAGAAGTGGACATTCAATTCTATTTTTCGATGATTAGACTTTGGTATGAAATAAACCTAAATTAAGTTTCGTAACTTAAACTTTCCATGTGGCCACCAAATGTTGAAATTATTACCACAAACTATAAGAAGTGGACATTCAAATCTATACTTTGATGACCAGACTATAATATGGAATAAAACTAAATTAAGTTTCATAACTTAATCTTTCCATGTGGCCGCCAATTTTTTTTTATGGCACCAATGTCAAGCACATGCAGGAAGACTAGATTAAAAACGCATATTCGATGATTTTGTGGATGGTTAGTGCCCGGCCACACCGTCTAGGGCATCCTCGAGGCCGTCAGGGGAGAAGCCTTCTACAATGACGCTATGGAGGCCGGCATCATTGACATTTCGTCTGACGCCGACTTCGTCGAGGCGCCGCACATAATTAGGAGGCAAAGTGTTTAGTGTACGTTTATGTCCAGCACACCTAAAAGGACACAATCTAGGGGTCCCGAACAAATTTGGGAGCTGCCGGTGGAGATGCTCTTAGGACTTCTCTTGGATTACTGCAGGACACTTGCATCAAGGACGATATCAATGATTTACATTGAGTTATGCATGCTTTGCATTTTGAGCAATGGATGTTGCTCGTTCCTGTATTGTTCGGTGGGACATTGCTCAACTATTCTGCATCAAAATATAAAATGAAATAAAAACAAAAGGAAATTAGAGAAAATAAATGAACACAAGTAAAAATAATAATACTCGGTCTTGACTTTGCCACGATAGTTAAAGCTGTCTGCGGGCTTATTTGGCGATTAGCGTTCTGAGCAGGCGGGCCTAGTTGCTCCATGACGGACCATGTACGACAGGCCCGCTGTAGCCTTACCAGGACAAATACATCGGAGTTTGTTTTTATTGATACTCCGTAGTAGAGTTTTTTTTTGGAACAGACTCCGTAGTAGAGTGAACGGAGCTATGCGCAACAAGCACGGGGTACGGAATGGCCGGCCGGACGCTTTTGGGTCGAGACGAGGTATAGTAAAATGTAAGCTCTGTCAGCAATCTCAAATGGTACTCCCTCCGTATCAAAATATAAGTCGCACTAGTTACTTACCACACACATGTATGTAGACATGTTTTAGTACAAGATCATACTAAAACATGTCTACATACATGTGTGTGGTAAGTGACTAGTGCGACTTATATTTTAATACGGAGGGAGTATAAGGTATAGTAAAAGGGACGCGGCTTGCCTGCGCCGGTGCTCCCATCCGTGTTCCCCTACCATCGAACGGCTGCGTTTCTTTTGCCTTTTTCCCCTTTCTGAGCGCTTTTTTTCCTCTAATACGAGCTAATACGATCCCCTCCGTAATATACATCCTCTAATTGCCAAAACACATGAACTCAACCGGTCTCTAGCCACGGTCCCGGGCTCTCTCCCCGACGACAGCTATCCCGTCGCCCTCCCTTACCGCCGACTTGCCTACGCGTAGCCGTAGTGGGTCGGCGCTGCGACGAGTCCCCATGAATGAGGCGAACCTTGGATGCTCTACGAGCACGGCAGTCTCGTCGGGTTTGACGGTCGCGGACCCGGCGGTGGACGCACTAGGACGACAGGACCCAGAAGCAGCAGATAAGCAATGGAGGCACCGCACCGGCATGCATCATCCATTCGTCCCTGTAGTTATCGCGTGTTGGATCTCTCTTGGCAGCAAATTTCTCATATAGAAGGTCATAATTGATCTCCGCCTGGTTGAGCAATGGCATCCTAACGGGAGCTTCTCCACCACATGAGCACAATAAGAATGTCAGCCGGCCATACCCGTGGTTGACGATGAGAAAGCCCTCCTGCTCGGCGCACGTAGCAGCACGGGCGGCAGAGTCGGCTCCAGTCTCCAATAGAAGGTGCGCGGTTGGAGTTCTTTGGTTCTGTGCTGGCATGAGGAGATGATGTGCGTGTATCGCGGGAGGGGTAAGTATTAAGAACTGTATTGTTAAATTTTTTCGGCCAGAAAATAACGAGCGGAGGGCGAAAGAAACGGAACCGTTCGATGGTAGAGGAACACGGATGGGCACACGGCCGCGTCGTATAGTAAGGGCCTTTTGCTTCATAGGAATAGGACAAACGTAAAAATAGAATGCCATGATACGTGGGATCCACACGAAAAACTTAGAAATTTTCTATGGAGTTGGATATAAGTCATAAGTAGTTATCATAAACTCATAGATTTTTTTTCATGAGACCATTCAATCGAAATTTTTGAGGATTCATTGAACCAAATGGACACCTTATAAATTTTTCCTATAGATTGGCATCCTATATGAAATTCCTTTCAAAATTCTTTGAACCAAATGGACACCTTAGAAATTTTTCCTATAGATTGGCATCCTATATGAAATTCCTTTCAAAATTCTTTGAACCAAATGGACACCTTATAAATTTTTCCTATAGATTGGCATCCTATATGAAATTCGTTTCAAAATTCTTTGAACCAAAGAGGCCGGTTGTATCTATCGGGGATGTGGAGACGAGGAGCCGCATGTGGAGTCGGATTTGCGTTTTACGACCGGCCGCTTTTGGGTTCAGATTTCCCAATCAGGGTCGTGCATCGTCGCAGCGTTCCACTAGATAACACCCCGCGCGTTGCCGCGGGAACTTTTGGAAATAGATTATTGGACAGTAGGAATTTTGAAATATCATACAAATAATGTAGCATAAACCTGAGTGTTTTTAGAAAGATTAAGAACTTTGGATATTATGGTAAAAAACAGGGTTTATCAAGTTAAATATATTCGACAAAAATCAATTGGTCAACATTGATTTAGAGCAATATATTTGATTTGTAACAATTTGGTACATTGTAGAAGGACATGTTAAAGTAGGTTGGAACTTGGAAGCAACATGAATACTGGTACGACGCGTACTAAGAGTTACAGTGCTGAACTCTTATTTTTGTATGCAACATGTGTCCTTCTATCCTTCTCTGCTATTGATTATAATAGTAGTCGGAGCTTGTCCTACATAGAAAAATGATCAATAGATGTACGAAGCCATCGGCAGTGGATGGAAGCTACATTTTTTTTTTTGAACAGGGAAAGGCCCCGAAGGGCCTAGAACTGCATTAAAAAGACGGCACAATTACAAAGAGGACCTTACAGAAAGTGGAAATTGAAACAAAGTCCTCAGACAGTACAAACATGACCCTAGAAAGTTTACAGAAAACGCAATCGAGTCCACGATTCCGGCCGTCGTCGTAACCTGACCTCCAGCCGCGAGCGGGAGCAGCGTCACCGGGGACTTCACCACTTGGGACGCCACCACCGTTGAACCCCACGACGAGATCGATGAAGATCTTCCAGTCAAGGAAGAGGAAGCTCGGAGGGCTGATGAATCCGAGCGTCGAGTGGCCTCCTTGGCCAAGCATAACCCCGGCGCATAGCTGCCGGCGTTGGGGATCTCCGCCTTGAAGCGCAGCTCCAGAAGTCGACGCCGAGGCGCTAACTTCTTGTTCCCGAAGCAGCAGAGCCACTGGAGACAGAAGCTCTTCGACATCCTCTGCCCCCCCACCACGAGGGCACCTCCGACAACCGACGAGCTCTGCATCTTGAAGCAACTGCCACCAAACGAGCTTATTGAGAAGAGCGCCGCCAGATCCAGCTTGCAGCTTCGCCTCCCGCCATGAGAGACTACCTGCAACGACGGATCCAGGACCCAGACCTTCGCTCGGGGAAGATCCAGCTCGACGCAGCGGCATAACGCCAAACTCCATGAAAGGAAACCACGAGCAGCAGCTACTACTTCCTAAAACTACTCTGTACAGAGGGGGGCGGCACCCCAGCCCATCTTGGCACCTACCAGCGCGAACGCCGGCGGCCGGAGAGGCCGAAAGCGGAGGGGATGGAAGCTACATAAACTGAGTATAAGCATCAGGTGACTAATTAGAAGCAAAGCATAGCTGAAAACTGAGAACATATAAGACGTACGAAATATATTTTCTTTTGTACTACAGAAGCATGTCCATGTCAGTACGTTACTACATATAATTGACAGATTACTGTCACCACATACTCCTTGCACTCTGGCACCTTACAACAAAAGTTGAGTATAAGACGTACGAAATATATTTTCTTTTGTACTACAGGAGCATGTCCATGTCAGTACGTTACTACATATAATTGATAGATTACTGTCACCACATACTCCTTGCACCTTCTGACACCTTACAACAAAAGTTTAGTTCCAAATCCCATGAGAAATTTGAACGCATTCTCAGCAGAAAAATCAATTCTGCTCCTGATCTTGCAACGACAGACTACAAAAATATGAGGTCAATCGAGACGTCACAGCAGTAAATCATAAAACCTCAAATCCTATGAATAACTACAGGACGAGCTCACCATCAGATTTAGATGAGGCAAATAAAATCCGAAAATAGCATCAGATGAATATCGTACGTATCAACAGGAGCCATCAAGTTTAGGGTCAAGGGGGTATGCAGCAGCAACGAAGGACCAGTAAATACCAGGGCCTTAGTGTTATGAACACACTCACTGGATACAAGGGGAAAGGGGATTAGGGAGAGGAATTAGCGTCCAAGTTGTGCAACTAGCACCTGAGAATATAAAAATTGTGAAGTACTCCCTGTTCGGAAAAGGATGTCACAAAAATTATCTATCTATAGTTCATTTTTGTGACATCCTTTTCCGAACGGAGGGAGTAAGAAGCAATTTCATGGGTAGGAAGAAGCGAGGGATTGAGGGAAGTGCTCACCAGATGCGCCGGCATGAGCTGTGTTTTAGCCTTTGAAGATGATTCGATCCAATTGATCTGAGGCAGAGCATGGAACATAAATAGGAAAGCTTGCGGACTGCTCACATGCCTTCATTAATGTTCTGTGCAATTATTTCTCTTAGAGATTGTGGAGGAGAGGAAGCGACTGTTGCATCTATCATGGAGAAGAAGTGTGGATGACTCAATGGTCGGTGGTGCCTGCAGAGGTAAATGGAATAGTGGGCTTGTTCGACCATCGCGCGAGAAAATGAAACGCAGGAATAAGAAATAAAAATGGACAAAACGCAGGGCAGATGGGCCATGTGTGGCCTTGTGGGCTGTGGCAGTCCGTCCGGCCACCAAACAGGGTCAGAAATAAACGTGATAGAGCTAGACTAAAGGATGAGGTGGACGCTAAACTGTAACGGTTGAAGTGATGAAGTGGACCAATTAGATGGTTGATTAGGTGGACAGCTTGTATGTTAAGAGAAATACCCTTAGTGGGTTGATCCCATTTATATATTACTAGTCGTAGACCCGTGCATTCGCACAGGCTCATATGCCGAATATTTAGGAAGTACCAATACAAACTTATCGCTTAAACTTGTCTATTCTCATTTGTTCGACCTTCTTTGATAAATTTGATATTTACTTTAATCATTAAAATCTATTGAAACCAACTATATATACTATCCTTGGTAACACATGGTGCTGAAAATAAATAAATTAACATAATTTGGAACATTAGAACTATGGTGTCAACAAATGTACTAATTTATACCACGTTGTATCTGTGATCTACCACGCAAAAAAGTAATAATTATAGCCTTATTAAAATAAATACATTTAGAACAGAGTACAACTCCATTCAGCGAACAGAAAGAGCATTTGGCATGTAACACGTCGATCACATCAACGGTACTACATATCAGAAACTTTAATATCTTATTTTCATAACGACCAAGAAAAATTATGATTAAAACATATGATAGTCAATATACATACTTTATGCCTATTTCAGCATGGGACTCGCGACAATATTACACGTTACATGTAAGCTACTGCATCCCTTGTAAATTTCTTAACAGCGAGTCCTCAGAAGTAAATAGAATGTGTTATTTCCATCCGGAGAAGTGAGTTACGATCTGAAAAATAAAACCAAAAAACCATTAGTAAAAAACAATTTAATGTGAAAGAATTTAAATTCTGGTCTATATACTAAAGTAGTAGATATAAAAATCGAATCAGTGTGCATGTGACATCAAACCAAAAAACTACCAGTAGAGATCACTTTAAGATAGAATATAAATTCGGGTCTTTCAGCTAGGAGTTGGTTGAGACATCCTTTTGTGAATGGAGGGAAGATATTAAAGGTACATCAGTAAACATGTGCTTCCATGCCAGCTAGACGAATATGGTTGTTTTAAATGTACTCGCACCAATTCAATAAACCGTCCATGGCGCGGGAATTGGTGGGCATTTTCTTCACACAATGATGTAAATAAAATCGCAGGGATCTTTTTATATTTCTGCCACTAACGTATCTTGATATATGATGAAATACACCTTCCATATCTCAGTATACTGTAACAAAAAGAATGTGTGGCTTCCCCAATTCAAACCATCCGTACCTTAAAAAAAGAATATAAAAAAGGCAACTCCACATGCCGATCGTATGTTGGGCAGGAAGCAACGTTGTACTCCAATCTACCAAAGAGGGGAGCATCTCGTATACCATCCTGGATTATTAATTAAGATCTTACCTCGTTTCTCTCTAATGTAATTTCACTGCAACAACGTAAGCAAATACACGTTGGAGATATGTGGCGCATAAGCCCTGACTACTTATCCCTTTTATCCACTTAGTTATCGCTATCAATTTGGATTGCCCAACTCTGACGACTGACGACTTGCATAATAGGGAAAAAGGTGCACATACCTTGAAATAATTGTCATCGATCTTTAAAATGAAGTTCTCCACATTTTCATCAAACCTCGGCCATTGAGCTGCATGATTGTGCACCAGGTGGAGTAAGGGCACTTTATCTGTCAAATTTTATAAAATTCATGTGTTTGTATAGGAAGTATGGGCGATACAGCCTATGACCATTAATAATTTGATATTCTTTAGCGAAAAAGTTTGGTAGAAAATTATGGTTGTTGCGACCATATTTGGCCTAAATTTACGACAACACGGCCTATAACCATAAACCCACACGGAGATTTATTTACGATTCTTAAACGTGATATTACAAATCTACATAGTAGGCAAATATTAAACTATGCAAATCCACATACTGGATTATTTGGGATTAAAGACTGTCGGTAATCATCATTATGTAGTAGATGCAATAATCAATTTACCACCACAATTCCCAGAGTCTTCAGTTCTTATGAACTCTTTAGTTCACATGATTTCTCATAATTCATTTGTTTACCTACGTACATTACCACAACCTATTCTCAGTGGTTGTGATAAAAAAAATTAACCAAAAGGTCATATTTGTGTGGATATATAGGGATAATATTGGACCATGGTACAACTAAAAGGAAGCTGAAGCATGAAACCTATCATTTCTGTGTTTGTGCAACTTCTGCACTATGGCCTTTACCTTTTTTCAATCTTGGCAAGAATAATCCAGTCCTGTAGATCAGCTACATGCCATGAATAACAAAGCAAATTGTGTAAAACTGAATGATATAAACTAATTGATGTTTACCTACGTATTCCCTCCGTTACAATTTAATTGACTTGGGTATGTCCAAATATGGATGTATCTAGACACTAAATAAGTATAGATACATCCATATTTGGACAAACCCAAATCAATTAATTTGGAACGGAGGGAGTACCTGTTTGCTAAAGAAAATTGTGTGGAATTGCTGTCCGCAATAAGAAGAAAAAGGTGCGTACCTGTTTGCTAGAGGAAAATGTGAGGAACCGCTGCATATAGCTGATGAAAATTGTAATTAGAAGGCACTGGATTCCTGGGATTTGATGCAGCTTACAGATACGAAACAATCTTAATTTTGTTCAACCAAAAGCTCAGCAAATTCTGCTCAATTTAGATTCAGGTCGGTGCAGAACACCTCGTGCCTGCCTAGCAGACCTTGTTGGCAACACTGCCGTTGGAATCGTGCTGCACGCTGTTGTCGACCGCGCCCGCCGGCCGCTCTCTAGGCCAGGCTGCCATGACCACACGATACTGCCTAGGTTAGGGATTTGAAGATGCAGGGCACAGGTTGCGGTTTACCTCTGACTGAAATTTTGATCACACAATGCGGTCATGAGAAAAGAATCGGATCTTGCGGTCGTGCAGAGGTAGGACATAGGGTAAGAAATTTTAGGACGAAAGCTTTGAGCCAGGACGTTGACTACAACCGTGGATGGCGCTGATGTGCAGCCGGCGGCGGAGCTGTGATAATATTTGGGAATCTCATCTAGGAGGTTAGGGCGAGGGACGGTAAGATTTTTTTAATGACGTGCAGCTCTGGGTCACTGCGTGCGCCAGGACGCGCGATCAATCTACGGTCAACGATCGATAAATAAGTTAATCCGACGGACTATTTTCTTTAGCGCGTGAGAGTTAACGTGGAGCCTTCTACGGTGCCTCCAATTAGTAAATATAAGATACTCCCTCCGTTCGGGATTACTTGTCTTTGAAATGGATGACCTACGCACTAAAACGTGTCTAGAAACATCCAACTTTGAGACAACTAATTCCGAACGGAGTGAGTAAATATCAAGTATCCATCACTAAAAAGCTACTCCCTCCGATCCATATTAATGGACTCAACATTGTCTAGATACGGATGCATCTAGTCCAAATACTTAACTAGATACATCCGTATCTAGATAAAGTTGAGCCCATTAATATGGATCGGAGGTTGTACTGTACAACTGTTCTGTGGTTGTATCTATGTGGAGAGCCCCATGTGGACGCGCTGCATCGCGCTTTACGCTGGTGAGAGAGACGCGGTTGCCAGTCGGCCATGGGAATCAACTTCGTGCGCGTGGATTTTCTACTTCCAGTTGTATCCAGTACAGTACCTATCTGGCTACCGAACGTACGACAACCTCGTTTAGTTATTTTGTCTGACGCAAAACGACGGAACACAAGTTACCGAGGGAATTGCACAAACCACCACTTATTGGTTTGAGGTTTGTTGCACAAAACACTTACTACTGGAGCAATCAGTTGCACGTAGGTCTAGTCTAGTGTTTATCTTTGTTAACCATGATTGCTAACAAGTGAGTCTCGACTGTAAGTGCCCATGTCGCCAAAAAATCGTCACATCAGCAACAGGTTAAGAAAAATAAAAAGTTTGCTTAATTCTAACAATCTCTCTCATCAGACTCGAGCGGAGCAAACCGACCTCGCTCAAAGGGAATTTTGACAATCGTCATCTGCTCGCCAGGGTTTTTGGAATCTGCTTAATTCTAAGTGAACCCAAGCCGAACCATCTCTCTCATCAGACTCGAGAGGAGCAGCCCGACCTCGCTCGAAGACAAGGCGACAACGACAATCCTAGCGGTGGCAAAGTGTTCGCTAGTGAAGGACCCCGATGACAATATCTACCATGTTTTGGTGCCAGTTGTCTTATTCTAAAAATATTGTGGATAATTAATGTATCTTATTAGATTAGATTTGTGTAGCCATTTTACACTTTTGACATGAAAGGTTCTGATATAATCATACATGTAACCAGTGAATTTGGAAAGTTTTTACTCATTAGATCACATGTTAGCGAGATAATGACAGTTTAATTGGCCCATTCAAAGATTATTGGTCTTGACCTACTTACTCATGTGGCCAATTTTGTTTGCCACACGTGCACTTACAGTTGGGATCCAAATGGCAACAATCATGGTTAACAAAGATATATGCTAAATTAGACCTATATGAAACTGATTACTCCAATAGTAGGTGTTCTTCGCAACAAACCTCAAAAATAAGTGTTTTGCGTAAAACTAGCACTAATAGGCGTGGTTTGTGCATTTCCCTCTGCTCGTGCATGCTCTCACACGGACCACATATCAGTTCTGATGTACAGATACATATGCCATCGTTCTCCGGAAAGCTATACGGATCGGTCTAATTTGAAATCTTAGCTTGCTTGGCCGTTGGCCGGCCCATAGGATAGGATGCTGACGAAGCTGTACTAAGTCGGCATGCCGATCGGCCAGGCGAGTTTCGATCGGTTGTGACTCCGTTGCCGCGAGCGCGGAGAAATGTATGTGCACGTGCGTTTTATAGTTTTGTTAGTCGGCTGGTGGCTAGCTAACTAACGACAACCTTTGCTAGTTCGGCCTCGTTTGTCCGAACGTACACACCGCCAACCGGCCGCCGCAAGCGGACAAGAGACTTGTGCACGAGTTCCTTGTTCTCACGGATCCTGCTACAGACAAAGGCTTGTGCTTCCATACACACCCAACCTCACAGTCGCATGCGAGAAAAATTAATTGCGAGTGGTAGGATTCGAACCTGCGTCGTTCCGCAGTGTATGAAGGCCGCAATACTGCCGTAACCAACTCGGGTGGGGAAGGTTCGTGTCATAGCTCTACAAGAATTAATTAAATACTTTCTCGAACAGATTATTAAGGTTCTGTTTGGCTGCTCGGTATTTCCAAAACCACAGTATGCATAAACCGCAGTATTCTGGTGCCTGGCAATGAAATAACGCACTTTGGGAAAACCACATTTTACTGCGGTTTTGGTAAACTAAAATCCAGGGCGTTTGGCAATATGTGTACACACTGTAGTAATTCTATGGACAAAACCACCTGACAAGCATTAGTCGATATGCAGCTGGCCTGTGCAATTAGCCGAAGCAACACACTCACGTACAAGCCAGCTTTCGTTGATTGATTTCCGCCCAAGAATGCTCGGTAAAGAGGAGGCGTGAGATTGGGTTAGCGAGAGATGTGAGGAAGAATTGGATGTCCACGGACATGGAGTGCATCTGTGCATCTCGACGGATCGTTGGACATGGGACGGCTGCCCTACAAGACCACCGAGAGAGGGAAGAAGAAAGCGTTTCTCAGTTTTAGAAAAAAGAGGTCGGAGGCTGTTTTTCAGATACGTCAAAACAAAAAAGCACAGTTTTGGCACATAATAAAGTATTTAAAACTGAAGTATTTATTAGAACCAAACACCTCAAAGTATTTAAACCTGTAGTATTTCTAAAAACTGTAGTATCTCTATCACCTTTTCGACATGTGGAACCACACCAAAACACTCCTATCATGCTAGTTTGATCTACCCTTAACACCCTTGTAACATGTAGAACCACACGAAAACACTCCTATCACGCCAGTTTGGTCTACCCTTAACACTCCTGGCGTATGTGGACCCACACAGTCTACCCCTACCACCTTTGAAATATGTGACCTACATGCAACATTCCTATCTGACCCGCTAGGTATACCCTTACCACTTTCGAGACATGTGTACGTACACCCAAATACAACTTTTGAGATATATGTCGTCTCACCGCAATACTCCTAACCATCAAGCTATACGTCAGTCAATATGTGGACCCACATGAAAACACTCCTATCACTCCCGCTGGTCAACCCTTAGCATCCTTGGGACATGTTGATCCACACATGTCTATCCGTACCACCTTTGAGACATGATGATCCACATGCACCACTCCTATCTAACCCGCTAGGTCTATCCTTACCATTTTCGGTACAGATGTAGATCCACATGCAACTCTCCTTGCAAGATATATATTATGTCCATACAACTTTTCAGATATATGTCGTCCCACCACAACACTCCTACCCATCTAGGTATACATCTATCACCTTTTAGGTATGTGTACCCACATTAAAACACTCCTATCACGCCAGCTTGGTCTTCCATTAACACCCTTAGCACATGTGGACCCACACACGTTTACCCCTACCACCTTTGGGATATGTGGACCCACAAGCAACACTCCTATCCGACCCGCTAGGTCTACCCTTACCACATGATCAACAACTCTCACTACAAGATATGTAGGTGTGCCCCTACAACATTTGGGATATATGTCGTCCCAACACAACACTCCTAAACATGTAGGTATAGATATAACACTTTTTGGGCATGTGGATCCACATGAAAACACTCCTATCACGTGAGTTTGGTCTACCCTTAGCACCCTTGGGACATGTGGTGGACCCACACACGTCTACCGCTAACACCTTTTGGACATGTGGACCCACATGCAACACTCTTATCTGACCTGCTACGTCTGTCCTTACCACCTTCAGGAACCCACATGCAACTCTCCTTGTGAAATAAATAGGTGTTCCCTACAACCTTTGGTATCTAGGTCGTCCCACCGCAACAGTCCTAGCCATCTAGGTATAGATCTATCACCTTTTGGGCATGTGGACCCACATGAGAACACTCCTATCACGGCAGCTTGGTCTACCCTTAACACCCTTGGTACATGTGGACCCACACACGTCTACCCCTACTATATTTGGGACATGTGGACCCACATGCCACACTCCTATCTAACCGGCTAGGTCCACATGCACCGGCCCTAAAAATCTTGACGTAGAACTATCATGTGGGTCTCACAGCATGCAAACATAGCAAGGAGTATTTCATATGGGTCCACATGTCCCAGGGGTGGTAGATATACAACTATATTATTATGAGTGTTGCATGTGGATCCACATGTCCCCGATGCGTTAGGTCAAAATGGCTAAGGGTGTTGCATATGGGACCCCATGTCCCAAATGTGGCTATATTACCTACTAGACATTTGGACGCACATGCACCAGCCCTAGACAAGTTTGACATAGAACTATCATGTGGGTCCCAGAAAAGAAGTGTTGCATGTGGGTCTACATGTCCCAAAATGGTAGATATTTATTTAGATGGCTATGAGTGTTCCATGTGCGGCTCAAAATGGCTAGGCGTTGTGTATATGGGTCCACATCTCTAACCCTGACATGGGTGGCTCAAAATGGCTAGGGGTGGTGTATATGGGTCCACATCTCTAACCCTGACATGGGCGGGTCAAAATGGCTAGGGGTGGTGTATATGCCACAAAGGTGATATATGTACAACTATATGGTTAGCAGTGTTGTATATGGGTCCATATATACCAAAGGTGGTACATGGTAGACCTAACACCTTACCCCTACCACATTTCATACATGTGGACCCACATATAACACCTCTAAACAACTAAGTCTGTCCCTACCACCTTTGGGGCATGTGGACCCAAATTCAACATTCCTGACCATCTAGGTACACATCTAAGTATTGCAACATGTGGGTCCACATGTCTCAGAGGTGTTAGGGGTAGACATAGCTTGCAACGGTCCACATGCAACGAAGGGTGGCATGCGTAAACCTAGCTGGCTAGAATAGATGAATGTCGGTTCACATGACCCAAATGCGGCAGATGTACAACTAGATGGGTAGGAGTGTCGCATGTGGGTCCACATGCCCCAAAGGTGATAGATGTACAACTCTATGGTTATGAGTGTTGTATATGGGTCTATATATATACCAAAGGTGGTACATGGTAGACCTAACAACTTACCCCTACCACCTTTCATACATGTGGATCCACATGTAACACCTCTAAACAACTAGGTATGCCCCTACCACCTTTGGGGCATGTGGACCCAAAATCAACACTCCTGACCATCTAGGTACACATCTAAGTACTGCATCATGTGGATCCACATGTGTCAAAGGTGGTAGGGGTAGACATAGCTTGCAAGGGTCTAGATGCAACCAAGGGTGGCATTGTCGGGGATATAATCCCCGGGTACCCCAAAGTGGTTGTGTTAACCGGGTTGTTAAAAAGATAAAAGCAGCAAAGAGATAAAATAGAATAAAAGGAAAAGCAATAAATATAGCAGGACCGAATTAAGAAGAATTCGGCTGCTCCGAGCGTCCCAGGCCGAATTTGCCTGAGCTAAACCGAGGTATGTTTTTACCGAAGTAAGCTAGAATTCGGTTGGGCTGAGTATTGATCGCCTCGGCCAGACCAGAGCCTAGCGCCATCTCGATTTGGCCCGAATTGCCACCAGCTCCGGCGTCAGGCCGAATTCCCTTTGGGTGGGCCGAGATATTCAGTTCACCTCGGCTGAGCCGATTCTCAGGCAATCCGGCTTGGGCCGAAGCTGCTCCTGACCCTGTTTGGGCCGGGACTCCTATCATCGGAGCAGGCCGCCAGCCACATCTCGGAACATGCCGCTGCCTTCGTATCTCGGTCATACAAGACTCGGACCAGCTCGCGCCCCAGCAGGCCAATAGCGCTGCCTCGGGCCGCTCCCTACCTCGGCGGGGCCATCTTTGCTTCCCCAGGACGGACCTAATCACTCGACTCGGAGCAGGCCGAGGAACCTCGCCATGGAAGCAGGCCGAACTGCCCAGGAGGCCGAGGCACCAGCAGATTCGGCGGATTGATTCACGCTGCAGCCTCGGCTAGACCGAGACTAGCTCATGGGCAGTCCCAGCTATACATCGAGTCATCTCCGACATTCCCAGTTGCTTCAACCCGGCCGACATCTTCGACACCAACTCCTCCAATCCGAGTCTACTTCGACCAACGCCAGGACATCCCTAACCGGATCATCTCCGCCAATGCCGGGCATCCTTATCCGAATCAACACAAATATCTTCGGGAGAGGATAAGAAGAGGACGTGGAGATTCTGAGGACAACAGCTAGAAGACAAAGGCAAGGACGGCATCTTCCGGAGATGCCGGAGACAAACGCTAGAAGGCAAGCGGTAAAAGACAAGTGCTACAGTGCATGGAGCCTCCTCATCCACTCATTGTCCCTGGGTTCCCCTTTATAAGGATCACCAGGGGAGAAGCAGGGGAGGGAGGCGACACAGCCCCTGGGCTCTCTCTTCTTCCTCTTGCTCACTGGAGCTTTCTTCTTCCTGGAGTTCCTCTCCATTGCTAGATCTTCACAGCTCGAGGAGCACATGTACAAATCATATACAAAGAGGAGAATACACCAAGTAGGCTAGTGCTGCAGTAGGGGTTTTACCTCTTCACGAGGGCCCCGAAGCAGGGTACATCGTGTGTGCTTTGTGTTCTTGCGGTTCTTGTTCTTGTTCTTGCTTGTTCTTCGTGTTCTTCGTGTGTTCTTCGTGTGCGACTCCATCGCGCAATCCCTCCCCGAAACCACAAGCATCCGTTCGGCCCCAGAATAAGCCTACCCCTAGGCATCTGCGTGTTCCCACCACGACAGTTGGCGCCCACCGTGGGGCTGATAGTGGCGCTTGTTGGGTTAATTTCGGATGGGATCTTCATCATCAACGCGGGGACTCAACATCGTCATTGTCCCCGCGCTCTAGCTTGACATCATCGACAGATCCGTGGTGTGAAAAGTAACTCGGGGACTCGACTTCGGCATCGTCCCCGCATGTTGATTCATTTTCGAGTTAGATACAATGCAAATCCAAGCTGTTCTGGAATCCTGAGATGTTCTGGAATCCGAATCTACTTGGCAATCCGAATCAAGTTTCGGTAATCCGAATCAAGTTTTGGCAAGTCTCGGTAATCCGAATCAACTTTTGGCAAGTTTCGGTAATCCGAATCAAGTTTTGGCATGTTCTGGAATCCGAATCAACTTTTGGCATATTCTGGAATCCGAATCAACCTGGCAATCCGAATCTAGTTTCGGTAATCCGAATCATATCTTGGAAATCGTCTTCCTCGACTTCTTCAATAACCTGGCCTTGTAAGTATCGTTTATATGTCTGCTTTATGCTTCTGCGTAGTCTCAAACAGTACTCGGGGACTGCCCCCTCGCTTTTTGTCTAAGTGTTTCCCCCGGGACAAGATGTCTTGACCCGGGGACTGGGTAGCCAGCCTGTTTTACACCTTCTCCTAGATAAGAAAAGTAACTCGGGGACTCGGTTGAAACTGAGTCTAGTTTTCTGTGCATAGTATCTGCTGTTAGTTTCGTTTTTTGTCAAGTGCTATAGCTAGTTTGCTTCGATTAGTATAATTGTTGTTCCCGTCAAATATTCTTCATGATATGTATGTTGGACTAACGTTGAAAGGTGACATCGGTTTTGTTGAGAATGTTCTTTACTGAGGTATCTTTGAAATCTGGGGTTATATTGGCTATCCGGGTCACATTCTCTATTCGGATCATATTGGAAATCCGGGTCACATTTGTTATCCGAATCACATGAATCACATTGGAAATCCAGGTCACATTTGTTATCCGAATCACATTGGAAATATGGGTCATATTGGTAATCCGGGTCATATTGGAAATTCGGATCATATTGAAATCCAAGGTATCATGGTTATATTGGTTGTCTCAAATCATGCAAGGTATCCTAGCATTATCGGAATTCTCTAGATCACCGAGTATTTCGGTTTACCACAGTATCGCGGTATCATTCCCCATCCCGGATCGTAGTTTACTTCGATTTGTCACAATATCATAACATCGTTCCATATCTCACATCGTTGTTTATTCTGTTTGCCAGCGTATCATGGCATCTTTTGCATACCAGATCTTTGTTTATGTTTGTTAGCCATAGGCAACCTTTGAGATATGTTTTTGCAGGTTGTATGTCAGTCCAGCAGTGGCTGGAGACATCTATGTCGGTATACGTCCAAAGTGGCTAAAACCGGCATTCGAGATATGCTTATGTGAGTCCAGCAGTGGCTGGAGACATCTATGTCGGTATACGCCCGGAGTGGCTAAGAACCGACATATGAGTTATGCCCAAAGAGGCCAAGGTACCGAGACATGTGTGATATGCCCAGAGAGGCCGAGATAGCGAGACATATGAGATATGCCCAAAGAGGCTGAGGTACCGAAACATATGAGATATGCCCAAAGAGGCCGAGGTACCGAAACATGTGTGATATGCCCAGAGGGGCCGAGGTAGCGAGACATGTGTGATATGCCTAGAGAGGCCGAGATACCGAGACATATGAGATACATACTTGCAGGTTTATGTCGGTCCAGCCTACGCTGGCGGCATCCGAGTTCGGTAAAAGCCAGGAGGGCTAACCGACGCTGGCGGCATCCAAGTCGGTAAAAGCCAGGAGGGCTAACCGACGCTGGCGGCATCCAAGTCGGTATAAGCCAGGAGGGCTAACCGACGCTGGCGGCATCCGAGTTCGGTAAAAGCCAGGAGGGCTAACCGACGCTGGCGGCATCCAAGTCGGTATAAGCCAGGAGGGCTAACCGACGCTGGCGGCATCCAAGTCGGCAGAAGCCAGGAGGGCTAACCGACGCTGGAGGCATCCGAGTTCGGTAAAAGCCAGGAGGGCTAACCGACGCTGGCGGCATCCGAGTTCGGTAAAGGCCAGGAGGGCTGAGAACCGACATATAATGGTGGCCATGCAGGCAGTGTGCCAAATTGCCCAATGTCTGCAGAGACATCTGTGTGTGGCCATGCCCATGCAGGCAGCACATTTCCAGTGCAAACTGTCATCTCGTTGTTGATTCGGGTGAGCTCGGTCAACCGGAGGTCGCATTTGGCCTGGGAGGCATGGTTAGATGACCGTATTACAAAGGCGCCCATGCAAGCAGGAGGTTGTGCATACGGAGGTTTTTTGTATGATTATTTATTTTTGTAAGACTGCGCGCGACTCTGCGAGTCCCCCGCAGCCTCGGGGACTAATGTCGGGGATATAATCCCCGGGTACCCCAAAGTGGTTGTGTTAACCGGGTTGTTAAAAAGATAAAAGCAGCAAAGAGATAAAATAGAATAAAACGAAAAGCAATAAATATAGCAGGACCGAATTAAGAAGAATTCGGCTGCTCCGAGCGTCCCAGGCCGAATTTGCCTGAGCTAAACCGAGGTATGTTTTTACCGAAGTAAGCTAGAATTCGGTTGGGCTGAGTATTGATCGCCTCGGCTAGACCAGAGCCTAGCGCCATCTCGATTTGGCCCGAATTGCCACCAGCTCCGGCGTCAGGCCGAATTCCCTTTGGGTGGGCCGAGATATTCAGTTCACCTCGGCTGAGCCGATTCTCAGGCAATCCGGCTTGGGCCGAAGCTGCTCCTGACCCTGTTTGGGCCAGGACTCCTAGCATCGGAGCAGGCCGCCAGCCACATCTCGGAACGTGCCGCTGCCTTCGTATCTCGGTCATACAAGACTCGGACCAGCTCGCGCCCCAGCAGGCCAATAGCGCTGCCTCGGGCCGCTCCCTACCTCGGCGGGGCCAGCTTTGCTTCCCCAGGACGGACCTAATCACTCGACTCGGAGCAGGCCGAGGAACCTCGCCATGGATGCAGGCCGAACTGCCCAGGAGGCCGAGGCACCTGCAGATTCGGCGGATTGATTCACGCTGCAGCCTCGGCTGGACCGAGACTAGCTCATGGGCTGTCCCAGCTATACATCGAGTCATCTCCGACATTCCCAGTTGCTTCAACCCGGCCGACATCTTCGACACCAACTCCTCCAATCCGAGTCTACTTCGACCAACGCCAGGACATCCCTAACCGGATCATCTCCGCCAATGCCGGGCATCCTTATCCGAATCAACACAAATATCTTCGGGAGAGGATAAGAAGAGGACGTGGAGATTCTGAGGACAACAGCTAGAAGACAAAGGCAAGGACGGCATCTTCCGGAGATGCCGGAGACAAACGCTAGAAGGCAAGCGGTAAAAGACAAGTGCTACAGTGCATGGAGCCTCCTCATCCACTCATTGTCCCCTGGGTTCCCCTTTATAAGGATCACCAGGGGAGAAGCAGGGGAGGGAGGCGACACAGCCCCTGGGCTCTCTCTTCTTCCTCTTGCTCACTAGAGCTTTCTTCTTCCTGGAGTTCCTCTCCATTGCTAGATCTTCACAGCTCGAGGAGCACATGTACAAATCATATACAAAGAGGAGAATACACCAAGTAGGCTAGTGCTGCAGTAGGGGTTTTACCTCCTCACGAGGGCCCCGAAGCAGGGTACATCGTGTGTGCTTTGTGTTCTTGCGGTTCTTGTTCTTGTTCTTGCTTGTTCTTCGTGTTCTTCGTGTGTTCTTCGTGTGCGACTCCATCGCGCAATCCCTCCCCGAAACCACAAGCATCCGTTCGGCCCCAGAATAAGCCTACCCCTAGGCATCTGCGTGTTCCCACCACGACAGGCATGGTTAAACCTTTATGGCTAGGATAGATGAATGTGGGTCCACAAGCCCCAAAAAGGCAGATGTACAACTAGATGGCTAGGAGTGTCGCATATGGGTCAACATGCTCCAAAGGTGATAGATGCACAACTGTATGGTTAGAAGTGTCGTATATGGGTCCACATACCAAAGTTGGTACAGGGTAGACCTAACACCTTACCCCTACCACATTTCATACATGTGGACCCACATGTAACACCTCTAAACAACTAGGTCTGGCCATACCGCCTTTGGGGGCATGTGGACCCAAATTCAACACTCCTGACTATCTAGGTACACATCTAAGTATTGTAACATGTGAGTCCACATGTCTCAAAGTTGGTAGGGGTAGACATACCTTGCAAGGGTCCACATGCAACCAAGGGTGGCATGGTTAAACCTATTTGGCTAGGATAGATGAATGTGGGTCAACATGCCCCAAATGCGGCAGATATAACACTAGATGGCTAGGAGTGTCGCATGTGGGTGCACATGCCCCAAAGGTGATAGATGCACAACTGTATGGTTAGAAGTCACTAGTACATAAAAGCCTATCCGTGGGGCACAAAAATAGCCTATCTGAGCAATGTTATATATGGGTCTATATATATACCAAAGGTAGTACATGGTAGACCTAACAACTTACCCCTACCACTTTTCATACATGTGGACCCATATGTAACACCTCTAAACAACTAGGTATGCCACTACCACCTTTGGGGCATGTGGACCCAAAATCAATACTCCTGACCATCTAGGTACACATCTAAGTACTGCAGCATGTGGGTCCACATGTCTCAAAGGTGGTAGGGGTAGACATAACTTGCAAGGGTCCACATGCAACCAAGGGTGACATGGTTAAACCTAGTTGGCTAAGATAGATGAATGTGGGTCCACATGCCCCAAATGCGGCAGATGTACAACTAGATGGATATGAGTGTGGCATGTGGACCGGTGAAAGATGCACAATTTGTATGGTTAGGAGTGTTGTATATGGGTCCACATATACCAAAGATGGTAAAGGGTAGACCTAACACCTTACCCCTACCACATTTCATACATGTGGACCCACATGTAACACCTCTAAACAACTCGGTTTACTATATTTACTGCTTATTTTGCTCCGTTAGCTACTTATTTAGCTCTGTTTGCTCTGTTTACTGCTTATTTTGCTTTGTTAGCTGCTTATTATGCTCTGTTAGCTGCTTATTTAGCTCTGTTTGCTGCTTATGTTTGCTCTGTTAACTGCTTGTTTAACTCTGTTAGCTACTTATTTAGCTCTGTTTGCTCTGTTTACTGCTTATTTTGCTCTATTTGCTGCTTATTTTACTCTGTTAGCTACTTATTTAGCTCTGTTTGCTCTGTTATTTAGCTCTGTTTGCTCTGCTTATTGGATCTGTTTATTAGTTCTGTTTTTAACAATGAATATCCATTGTGTAAAGGGCTTGGTGGATGCTTGTTGACGATGCTGCTGCCGTGAAGACCTAGGAGCGGGGCTCCGTACACGGTGCCGTCACCAGGAGCAGTTTATTTTGTGCAACACGATGAAGACAGTCCATGATCATCCGGCGGCCGTGAAGACATAGGAGCAGAGCTCCAACCCACGCGCACCGATGAACTTTTGTAAAGCAGGACGGACATGAATATGCTGACGAACGGGCGGCCGTCTAGTCGCATGGAGGGGGGCTCCATCGACGACGAAGCCTCGTCACCCTGTTTTTTTTCTGTAAACCTTATTAGAAACGGTGATTAGCAAAACTCCGTGTCTAATGTGAAACATATCAGTAACGATCTAATATAACAACCGTGCCCATGTTAGGGGCAACGGTTATTCAACTCTGTTGCCATTGAGATCTTCACATCAGTATTGGGGGTGGGGACACGGACCGTTTCTCCGTTTTCGATGGGGTTTTTGGCCTGTTTTTGATGTGTCATTATGTACTAGTGTTAACCCTATTTTGCATACATAACTTAACTTCTAGATGAATTTTTTGGGGTCATCTTATCGAGCTATCTATGGCAAATAGGAAGGAAGAGGACGCCTGCGCTGCCCTTAGCCCCAGAACATGACAGAGACTCAGGTGGCTGCGGAGGTGTCCCCCCGCGGCAGAGATTTGATGGATGTGACGTCGACTCCAAGGAAATGACGCTTCCAGCGATGGCGGCTCAGTGGCCACGACTGCCACCACGGTGCCCCAACGCGATTGTGGCCCATGGTTGTGCCCCCACGATGTAGACTCGGCGGCTGCTTCGCTTCCCAATGCAATGGCGAGTCCTTAGATAACAAACAACATTACTCACTTATCGTCATTCATCCCTCTGAAATGCCATTGAAAGAGCATTGATGTTTTGAAAATGAATTGGTGTGTTCTGCTAGAAATACCACATTATAATCCTCAGAAGGAAACGAATATCATCATTGCACATGCATGTGTTTGCATAACTTTGTTTGTGATAGTAAGCTATATGATGACCATTTCTCCATGAGGATATCGCTTTTATATCGGTGGAGACGATTTCACTCATAATGATAATGATTGTGTTATGGGCACACTATCACTAGTAGGGAAATGCCTATCAGTGGCACACAAAAATTGGCTATCTGGGGCGCACGAGTGTGCGCCAGTATCGTCGCACCAGTGGTAAGTGCTACCTGTGGCGCATGGTTTGGGCGTCACAGGTAACTCACTTACCAGTGGCGCACGCGTCAGATTGTGCGACACTAGTAAGTTGAATACCAGTGGCGCGCCGCTTAGTTTGTGCGCCACTGGTAACAATTTATGAATATAAAAAAATACTACTAGTGGCGCGCTCTTTCTGTTTTGTGCGCCACTAGTATCATTTTCGGGATTAAAAAAAATTAATCACAAAATTATCTGTTCGGAAACACAAATAGCATTTTCAAGAGTGGTATCCGACATTATTAATTACACCACCACATTGTTTCAGAAACACAAATATACAGAAGCCTCGCTAAAATCCGGTGTCAATATCGTCGTCGCCGCCCCCACAGTCCAATGTCGATGTCGTCGTCGCTGCCACCGCAGCCCCTTGTCGATGTCGTCTTCGCCGCCACTGCAACCGTGTCGATGTCGTCGTTACCGCCACAAACCCTTGTCGATGTCGTCGTCCCCGCCACCGTAGCCCCGTGTCGATGTCATCGTCGCCACAATGCCATGTTACTTAGCAGCCAGAGATCTTCAGCAACACCTAAGCAGCAGCAGCAAGTTAAATGGTGTCTTGGCTCGAGCCAAGTTTTGTGCAAGACATGAATGTTTGGAACAAACCTGAACGTTTACCTCTCTAAGTCTACATCCAAAAACCTAAATGTTCTTAGCAGGCAGGGACAACAAATTCTAACTCTAAATAGTACATGCTGAATATAGGATTCGTTCGATGTTCCTATCCCCAACTGAATACGTGATTGCTGAAACATATAATTTTTAAGAGGATTTGAACAGGTTTAATCCAAAACAGTAGCTTCACTTGGTATTATGCTAATTCTAACCCTTTCCATGACTTATTTGCTCTAGCTTCTCAATGAATTGATTTGAATAACCATTACTTTAGCAGAAGATTATTATCAAAATGTACACAGTAAGCTAATTCCAGATGTCAAACCAGGAATAATTCAAGCAAGGACGGTATAATTAATTTTATTCAAGTATTGCAAGCAAGCATGCAGGATAGCTAATCTAATAACCCTACTACTCCTCCTTTTCCACTACCTATGCGTAAGCAGCCGACAAATGACACGAAATTGATCATGTGTACAATTGGCTTGATCATGTGAGCTAGTCAAATAAGACATGCATGATAGCTAGCTCAGTGCAAACATCTATACATGGTTAGCCAAGTGACTAAGTGGTGATTCCACGATTACTAATCGGAGTTGAAAATAATGTTTTGTAATAACAATACAGCAACTTGTTTTAGTCGCTGCATATTCTAAATTCGAATAAGGAATATATGTAGTGTGTGAAGGTGTTATGACAAGTAAGAAATATATGTAGTGTTATAGCAGTAGCAAACTAACCATTCTAGCACAGCACACTGAATTTGCTCATGGAGTACTATGCATGATGGAATTAGCTAGGCAGGACTAAATGGAGCACATGAGGTGTTCACGCACGCGATCCTCGGCGCGGGACCGGCAGGCTGGCATGCGGACCAGGAGCGCGCATGCATGGAACCGTTTAATTTTTCAGAATGGGGAGAAGGGGATTTGGATTGGGGGAAAGTCTGAAAAAAACCTTGAACTCGTAGATGGTGTTGGAATCAAACCCCGAATTGTTAATCCCGGAAATCAGCACCCTAAACTAACAAATCCTGGTCTAACCTTGTGTCATGACCGTTTTCAGCCCGAAATTACTGACGTGGCAGGTCAACTCTGGGATTGTTGACTGACTGGACATGTGGCGTACACGTAGGCAAAAGGGTCGTCGTTTAACCGTCTCTCTCGCTTGTTCGAGTTAGAAAGGGGAACGAAACAAGGGTTCGTCAGAGATGGGCAGGGGAAGTGAGGGCGGCGGCGGCGGCGCAGGAGGCGGCGGCGGCGGTGCTCGAGGACGGCCGCGCTCGGTGGGTGGCTCCTGGATGTCGTCTTCCTCCGGAGCATCTTCGTCGCGCGGACGCGGCTGCTCATCACGGTCGCCGGATGCATTAAGAAGTACCGCGGTGGGAGGCTCGAGGATGTCGTCTTCCTCCGGTGATTTGGTCAGTGATCTCGAACTGAACCAAATGGGCTTCCAGTTAGGCTGGTTTAGCTGCAGTTACGATGTGTAGTTCAGTGTAGTTGCAGAAATTGCAGAAAATGCAATGTAAGTGCAGAACATGTATACAGATGCAGATGTGTACAATTTAGATACTAGTAGATAGAGTACAAGATACATATGTCCCAGAAACATATTTAAAAGATTATGAAATCCACAAACATCTCTGGAAGATGAAAAAATCCACAATCATTCAAGTCTTTAAGCTCACAAAAAATGAAAAATGACAGGTTCGGTGCCCACAAACATATGCATTCAAGTACAGAAATGAGAGAACATAAAGTATTTAGTAGTTCCCAGATGCAGTCAACTACTCTTTCAATTTTCCAGTCAGATATCTCTTCCTTCCTCTTCCAGCGGCAGGGGCTTCTTGATTGCTTGAGCTAGCTGCTGCTTGTGCTGTTTTTCTGGGACTTCTTCTGGTAGAAGCAGGTGTAGCTCTTGCTGCCTTTGGTGTTGCAGCTCTAGGTGGCTTGAACTGCTTGGTAGTAGTTGCTGCTGGAGCAGAAGAGGATGATGCTGGAGTAAAATTATTTGCTGCAGCTCTTGCCCCATCTGTCTGAGCTTGCTGCAAAGGGAAACCAAACTCAGCTATGTATACAGGATTTAGCAAGATTGAACACAATGAACTAGTTATTACCTCTGTTTGCTTCACCTTCTTGCCAGATTTAGATAGATATGCATTCTTCTTCTTTCCCCTCTCAGGATTTTTCTTACAACCAGATTTGTTGTGCCCAGTATTACCACAAAATCCGCATTTAATAATTATGCCAGCCCTGCTCATTTTCTTACCTTTTGGTGCTTCACCCTCTTCCCTTCTCCTATCATTTTTTTCTTAGGCCTGCCAGGCATCCTGACATAACCAGGAGCTTGAGGTCTAGGCTTAGGTGATACTGGCCATTTCTCCTCTCCTTCAACGGGTTCAAGGCAGTGCTCATAAATTTTGTTGAATACTTCAATGGAGTAACATTTGTCAATGAAGTCATCAACTAATTTGCCACATTTGTAGATGGCAGTGATTGCATGACAACATGGTAGGCCTGCCAACTGAAAATAGCCACAAGAACAAGTTCTCTGCTCCAGGTTTACAGTGTACCTTCTCTGTCTTCCTTTGACATGTCGCACTTCAAATCCATCTTATCCATTCCACATGACTTCTAAGAATTGAGTCATTTTTATACTGACTTGGAGCTTTTTGAAGATGGCTGGGCATATAGTGCCATGAAACTTGGCACCCTTCTCTCTCTGTTCTTGAATTCGTACAAGAATTTTCCCCCTAATCCTCTCAAGCATGCTAACAATGGGGTAGAACCTAGCATCAATGATTGCATGATTGAATGACTCACACAGATTGTTATCCACTGATTCACACTTAACCACTAGTGGAAAAAAGGATCTGGCCCAATGCTTTGGATCTGTTTTCATGATATCTTTAGCACCTTCCGGAGTTTTCTGCGCAAGCTTCGCCTTATGGTACATGAAATCTTCCCTGTTACAGGACTTTGCAATAGCCCAGAACATTTTCTGGAATTCATGATGCCTATGCTTCTTTCTCCAATTAGCATAGATGTGTCTAGCACACATTCTATGTTGTGCTCTAGGTAAGTATGTTTGCACGCTTTTCAGTAAGCCCTACAAGTAAAAAATAGGAAGAAATAAGTAACACAAATAACATAAGTACCACAAATCATAAGTAGCAACCAAATACCATAAGTAACATAATTAGCACAATTAACATATAGGAGTGTATGTTTACCTTCTACTTGTCAGAAATAAAAACCCATCCCGCTCCATTATCATTTATCTCCAAGTCTTTAATTAACAGGCCAATAAACCATTCCCATGTATCAGAAGTTTCTTGCTCGACTACAGCCCACGCAACAGGGTACATCTGATTATTTGCATCCCTGGCAATTGCACACAGCAGCTCTCCCTGACATGCTCCTTTGAAGAAGCAACCGTCAAGTCCAATGACTTTTCTGCAGCCAGCTTTGAATCCCAGCTTGAGTGCATTGAAACAAACATAAAAACTCTGAAAAATATTTTGTTCCATGATTTTTGGATCAAGGCAAATAGCTACTGTTGTTCCAGGATTACTCCTTAGCAGTTCGAGCTGATAATCAAAAACTTTGCTGTACTCTCCTTTCATTCCACACAACAACTTGTCCATCACAAATTTTTTTGCTGCTTTGCACTTAGAAGTGGATACATCAGCAAAGAAATCTTGCAGTACCGTGGATTTCATGCTCTCAATTTTCCAAGTTGGGTTGGCAAGTATGAAATGCTCATATCTTTCTGCTATGACCTTCACAGTTACTAAATGATTATCTCTGTTCTGTGCACAGTGATGATCATCATTGAGAGTGATTATCTGAAACCTGGAACATCTGCTAGTGTGAGCTGCATATAGCAGCCAAGGACAATTAGGCCAGTCACACGTCACCCTAACAATTAGACAATTAGCTACCAGGTCAATAGGAACTGGAGCAGTAGCATTTTCCCCTTCTACCCATCTTTGAGAAGCTCTCATTTTCTTCTTGAACTGCTTTGCTTTCTTTCTCAGATACACAACCTCTGATTCCTCTCCGCTGTCATCAGTGTGAGGCACATAATCTGAATCTTCTTCGGAATCTGAAAATTCTTCACCTTTTTCTTCAGAAATGTGAGCATCTTTCAATACTAAAGCTTGAGAACTTCCTGCCGCTTCTCCTTTGCTTCCTCTGGCACTGAATTTATTCTCAGTGCTTCTCATTACTTGGGTCATAACACCAGTGTCGTCGGGCACAAGAACATTCTCCAGAATGGCCTCTGAATCCACCGTATCAGTTATAATTGGTCTACTGCCATCAACTTCTGCAGTTAAAACTGCTGGCACCTCAGATTCATCACTGCCTCCCAAACTGATAATTTCATCTTCGAAATCGCTGCCACTTGATTCATCCTCATCATCTTGTTCAGCGTGATACTCCACATATACATCTGCAACGCCACCATCTGTAGTATGCTCTGACATTTTCATACAGGCTGCATCATCACCTAGAAAAAGGAGGCCATTCACAAGCTCCCTGCCAGGCATCAAATAATGTAACTTCATCGAATCCTTGACAACTATATGATCTTTCAAGAAACCCTTAACTTCCGGGAGAGACAACTTGTCTCTTTCGATCTCAGAAATGGCTTCATCTCCCCCAACATAATCCAGCGTAGGCCCAATGCGGAGGAACTCACCACCAATATGAAAACGAATTGTCAATATTTCCGCTGGATCCATGATGAAACCCTAAATCCCTACAATACAAGAACGATTTAAAAAGTCATGTCCTACTTCCACATCTACCAACATAAGTGACTTATTTAGCGCAGAAAAAGAACCAAATTTTCCCATGCGATTAAACCCGTAAAACCCCTACTTTACCCAAAAAGAATCACTAACCTTTGCCTATCTATAACTCACATCTAAACCATTGCGAACGAGCAGTGGTGGAAAAGTTACCTTCTCTCCTTCTTGGCCGAGATCCTTCGTCGCGCCGCCACGATCAGCCGCTCGTCGTCATGTACGGCGCCATGTTCATCTCTGCGGAAAGGGAGAAGCGGTCGAAGCGGAGCTGATTACGCAGCTCTGTACTTGAAGATCAGGTATAGGCCGCTGCTAAATGGGCCGACCAAGCAGTCTTTAGGGCTAAGCCCACTCCCAGAACAACGTTCCCTCCCTCTATTTTGCCACATCACCAATCCCAGCGTTTGGTAATGAACTAAATGTCAGCTTAGACCAGGATTTGTTAGTTTAGGGTGCTGATTTCCGGGATTAACAATTCGGGGTTTGATTCCGACACCATCTACGAGTTCAAG
Organism: Poa pratensis; assembly: GCA_947311845.1. Classification (NCBI taxonomy): domain Eukaryota; kingdom Viridiplantae; phylum Streptophyta; class Magnoliopsida; order Poales; family Poaceae; genus Poa; species Poa pratensis. The sequence continues at coordinate 106,937,941 of CAMZMU010000096.1, read as the reverse complement.
GTTTTTTTCAGACTTTACTCTTTGAGCACAGACTGTACCTTGAGAAGTTGGAGACGGGCGCCGCTCAGAGCAGGCTGCCAACGGCAGCAGTGGGCGACGAACGGACACATAATCGGGTCAGCGAGGGAGTAGAGCAGCTCGACCCCAAGTGACGGTGCCGCTGGAGATCTCGCGGACGTGGTCGGGGAAGGCAGCTGGCAGCAGCACACCCGTCCTTGAGGTATGGCTCACGCCGATGCGGGGAAGGATCTCGCGGCCTCCGGCGCCGGCGAGCAGGCCCGGCCGCGCCTCGCCTCGATCTACTCCAGGAGCGGCCGCGCCGCCGCTTGATCTACTCCGACGCGCACGCCCGACTGGAGCACGAACTCCGGTGGTTCCATGCCGGCGGTCGGCAACCGCCTAGGGCTGGAGGATGGGGGATCCAGGGGCGCGAGGCTCAGCAGTATCTGGGCGCGGTGGGGCGACGGGGAGCGAGGGGGAGATGGCGGCGATGGGGAGCGAGACGGAGACGTCAACGCGATAGCACTGTCAATAGAGAAGAAGACTCGGCTCGGCTCGGCTCGGCTCAACACAACTCTAGCCTTTCAGGCTCGGCTCAAGCCGAACTGAGATTAAATCCTGGCCGTCCTTGTATTTCTGTTCATGATACCTCTTCGCTCTTGGGTGTGTATGGAAGCACAAGCCAAGATGGCTGATTCATTGTTCGCCATTTTCAACTGCTTTTCGGTATGAACCAAAAATACCCCGGCCACATGTCTGCTGAGATCGATGCATGTAGGTACGAAGAAATACAAGACAAGGTCCATACATATGGGATCAGCTAGAATTTAACAATGTGACACCTAAGAGCATCTTCAGCGGCACCCTTCAAATTCGTGTCCGGCACCTCCAATTGTTAGCCCAATTGGGGTGTCGGACATGTGTCCGGTCAAATGGAGGGTGCTGCCCCACATCAGCGCACTTCAAAGGCCTGTCCACCAAACGGCCCGAGATTTCTACCCAGCTATAAACACCTTGTGGGCGTAAAAATGAAAATCAAATTTTGACTCAAACTTGTACAAATTTAAATCCTACGGCGCCTACGCGGTGGCGCCACCTCTGCAGCTGGCTCTGGCGCCGCATAGGCACGTGCTGCAGTTTCGGCCGCGGCATTTTTTGCTAGGGCGGCCTCAAACTAGCCTCTAATGGTGCGGCCGTGCTCTGACCAGAACCTCGCCTGCTACTCGTCGTTCTCGTTCGGCGGTGGTTACTCGCCGTTGAAACGGTAGAGCGCCTTCTGCCGCCCCTCGCTCGAGCACGTGATCCAGTATGGGATGTGGGAGAACGGTTCGCTAGCCTTGGGGACAGGCGCCACCGGCACCCACCCAAGCTTAGGGAAAATCCGTTAGGCAACTTTGCCTTCGACGGGCACAGGATGCCGTGCTCGGCGAACACTTTGGCCTCGTGCCAGTTCAGCCTCCTCCTGTTCACGTCCATGGTGGCGGGACACGCTAGGCGGAGAGAATGGGGAAGAAGGGCGAGGGGGATGAAGGCTAGCAGCAAGACGGGAGCGTTTATATGGACAGGTGCTGCCGCCGGCGCTTGGGAAGCCGGGATCACTGCATCGTTGACCGTCTCGAATGGCGGCGTCGTTTAAAGCTGGCGCCAGCGCTGGGGAAGCCGGGATCACTGCACATCACTACATCGCTGGCCGTCTCGAACCGATACAAAAAAATTCTTGATTCAAACTTAAACTAAAACTATATAAATTTAAACTAAACGATACAAACTTAAACTAACGCTAGAACTAAACCAAAATCTAAACGCCGATGCTCGGGCCAGCCTTGTCGTTGTGTGCGGCCTTCTGGCTCTGGTTCTGGCTCTAGGCTAAGAGAGAGCACACACGCCTCTCCTGCCGCTGCCGCCTCCCTCGCACGAGCCTGCCTCGCCGCGCACGCTTGGTTCAGCTTCTCGTGGGCCGCCCGCTCGGCGAGCATCTGGGAGGCCGCATGCTCCAGCTCCTCCGCCTTGGCCATGAGCAGCTGCTGGCTCGGGCTGGACCGCCTGGGCGTGGAGCTGCGGGTACGCCTCTCGCTCGGCGGCCATGAAGGCACGGCAACACGCATCCCGCTCCGCGTTCTCGATGGAGGCCTGCATGATGGCTGCCTCTTCTGTGTCGCCAGCCGCCTCGTAGCCGAGTCTGAGCTGGTGGCTTGCCTGCTCGTTGCGCCAGCTGGCGAATGAGTTGGCGACAACCACCTGGTCTGGCCGCAGCGGCGGAGGCATCTCCTGCTCCAGGGGCGGCACCTCCACCAGCTCCTCCGGCGGCTCCTTCTTGGGGTACGACACCTCCTCCAGCTCCTGCTCCTCCTACTCGTCCACGTCCACGTCGTCCACCTCCGCGCAATCGAAGGCTGGTTGGTCGGCGGCTGCTGTGGGGTGAGTCTCCTGTGCCGTGGGGTGAGCACGACGTGCTGCCTGGGTGAGGGTGGCCCATGAGGTTGCGAGGCGGCGAGTCATGGTGTTGTTTGGGCTATGGCGAGCGTCGGTGGTGGTGTGGTGAAATGGCTGCACAGCGGGGGGGGGGGGGGGGGGGGGCTCTTTATAGCCGCCGAGGCTCGAGGCGGGAAACAGAGGCAGGAAGCGGTGGCGCTGGGCGGGAAGCGCATGGTGGGTGAGCACGCGTCGCGTCGGAGTTAATGCCGGCGACACGAACGAGACACGTGTAGGTCACACCGGTTATGACCGGCCGCAGTTAAACGGACAAGGCACCACGAATATCCGACTTTATCATCAACGACGTGCAGCCCGCCCTGAAAAGAAGACAAAACCGAACAAAAGCCAGACAACAGCACAGAGATAACAAAGAAAATCGAGCAGTACTAACATTAATCATACACCGTCATTGATCCATGTCTATGAACCTATTTTTTCTATTCTGAACCATAACTTAAAATAGTCATTGAGTTTCCGAAATAATTCACCCAATTTCAATAATTTTAAAAGTAACATACATCACATAATTGCATCATGCAGATTGTAACTCTTAGATAGAATATTTGCATTGGATGCATATCTTCCGGATAGTATCACCTAATCATATATTCAAGATAGTGTCACATGATCATATTTTTTATATGGGACCACACAATCATATCATCCAGATATGATCACAAAATAATATTTTTGACATTAATTTTCCTTTAGGCATGATCATCTGTGGCTATAAGAGATGGCACAGACTATTTGGATGTGTAGCAATTTTGTGGTCACTTAAATTCCTTTGGGACTTCATATTCCTTGAGACATGGGAGTCCTCAAGATTCCAATCTTTCTATGCTTGATATTTAATAGTTGTGAAGATTTGAATTTTTTTGGAATGCAAAGAAATTTTAGGGTTAAAAATTGTTTGGACTTTGAAATTTTGTAGTTGACGTGAATAGCATGTTTAAATAAGTAGAGTTTTGTATAAAATTCTAAAACTTTCCCTAATTGTCGTTGTGGTAAAAAAATTATGAAATTAAAACTAAAAATGTGAGGAGCTCCATATTTTTATGCTATTCTAAGACTGTAACAATTTTATTAAAAGGTGAGAAATACAATTTGGAAAATACGTTTGGAAAATAGGTAAAAATTAGTGGTGGTCTAAATTAGTGTAAGTTTGGAAATAAATGTAATTGGGAAAAGTTTATGTTTCAAAAATTGTTGAATTCTAGAGATTGCTCAAATGTGAAAAATTGTTGTATTTTTAAAAAAGTTTACGTTGTAAAAATGTTTAGATTCGTAATTTTTGAAAAGTTTATGTTGTAAAAACATTTTAGATTCTAAAAATTGGTTGTTTTAAAATTGGTTGGAGCAAAAATGTATTAAGGTCTGAATTATTTTCACGTTCATAAAGTAGTTACATCTGAAAGAATATTTTTTTGGAGGTCTTTAATTTGAAATTTGGGTTAAAAATGCTTCAGTATGGGTATATTTTTCTTATTTTTTTTCAAGAGTTGACAAATTTGAATTTCGCAAACATAGATGTCATAAATAAGTAGTTTTACGTTTTAGAAATGTTAAGGTTTTAAAAAAAATGGTCAAATTGTACTTCAAAATTTTGTAGTTGACGTGAATATCATGTTTAAATAAGTAGGATTTTGTCTAAAATTCTAAAGCTTTCCCTAATTGTCGTTGTGGTAAAAAACATTATGAAATTAAAACCAAAAATGTGAGGAGCTTCTTACTTTTATGCTATTCTAAGAGTGTGGTGAGATTTCGAGAATGGTTCGTATTGGAATGTATTCAAATTTGTATTCTTTTAATGTTAACAAAATGATCAAATTTGGAAGGTATTTGAAATTCTGAAATATGTAAGTGTGGAATTTGAGCTGGAACGATCAAATAGGTTCTTAAAATTGTACAATTTGGAATTTATTCAAATTTTAATTCTTTTAGTGTTTACGAAATGATCAGGTTTGAAAGTCATATGACATTTTGGAATATTCAAATTTGTAATTTGAGCTGGAATGCTCAAGTATGTTTGTTTTTCCCATATAATTCTGCAAATATAGGCCAATTTGAGTTATTTGAAATTATTTGTTTTTTTCCTGTGGAAAATAGTAACATTTTTTCCATAGAAATTGAAGTATTTGTTTTTTGGAACGAATGTGTAATTTCACTTCATAAACTGAACTGGTCAAATGTGTTTGTATTTCCGCGTAAATATGTAATTTGAGTCTTTGTTTGGAGGAAATATATTGTATTACCATTTATTAAATTCAAGCTATTTTTAGAGGAAATAAATTTATGTTTCCTCTACTGTGCATCTAATTAAGCATTATTGAAATTCAGTTACATAATTTGTGAGGGGTAAGGTAAATTTAAGCATTTGTTGAACTAAATTGCATAATTGGAGAGAATTTAGTTATATTATCTTTGAGTATCAGCTTATTCTAATTGATGTAATATATTTGTGTTTTGTTTTAAGTATTTAATTTTATTCAACAATCAGAGGAAATATATTATATTAGTATTTGTTCAATTCAATTTAAATTTAATCCTTAATTAGAGGGTATGAATTTGTATTCCCTCCAAATATTAATCTAATTAAGTATTTTTTAGAAATCGAACTACATAGTTATAGAGATTTAAGTTAAGTGAACTTTAAATATTTTAGCTAAATTTGAATGGTCAAATATAGTTTTATTTTGGCAATAATTTTCTTATTTGCCAGCATAATCAGAGGGAATTTACTATGGTTATTTCGAAATGTTAACCATTTCGTTTTTCTAAATACAGTTTTATTATTTATTGAATATATTTACTGAATGACACAAAAGTAGTAACCGTGCATAGACCGACTTTTGTCTATGGGATTTTCACCACGTGCTGAAAAAGTGGGAAGCAACTCGCCAGCCGTGGATGAGATAAAATTGGAAGGCAAGCGTGAATATATGATCCAATTTGGGAAACACAGTTGCAGCGAAACATGATACATCATGAATTATCTGAATAGAAAGATGGCATGCTTTGTTTAACCTTCAGGCTAAATGCATTCAGCATAAAGAATGCAAATGGATCATAATAGTATATTTTAAGAGTTTTTTGTTAAACATTGAGAGGGAGTAATAGCTGCCATATAGTCTTCGCATCCGGTTTTTCGTACCTGCATGTATGGCTATAAGATTTGTAACCAAAGCGGCAAATGCTTCTAAATTTGGTGGGTTTCCTATTAAATAAAGAGCTACAATTTGGCCGCAAAGGAAAAATAAAGCAAAATCTGTCTATTAGGACTGATGCAGAAAAACGGCGGACATCACAAAAATAATAGTGACCTACCAATGTAGATATTTATATATCAAGTACACTTGCACCACCATCATTTGCACTAACATGAAAGATCCATTACCTAACCATAATTATGTGGGTCACGAAAGTTGTCGCTACCTACACCCCTCACAGAGCAGCATACTGCGATCACTTAATTCATTGCTACATCTGGGAAAGCAGGGCTAGGGCGCACCAAAAGAAAGCAGCGGCAGCTTGACCTCGACATGGTTGAGAAGGGCAGGGATGTAGCAAAGAAACTGCAGCGACATGACCTCGCTGTTGAGCAGGAGATGGATGTGCCAGCGCGAGGAATGGATGCATCAGGGAGTGGTAGCTTTAGATATGACAGCAGTCGACATAGCTCACTCCATGACTCACGTCACTCGCGTCTTAACATGCACTGCCTTGCATTCATGCAGCTCAATTAAAGAAATTTCAACAAATGTCAACGGACTGTTCAACATGAAAACATGGATTTCATGATTAACTTATGGTCAAACGGAACCAGGTCAAACAAATATTACCTGCAAGTGATAGCCACATTCCATGCTCCTTTCTCCACCTCACTCTCACGACATTAGGAATTGACAATTGTATATAAATCCAGATAAGGTTATATCCTGAAACACGGACAAAAGGATACTCATGTTTGAAGTTTCTAAAATAAATCAAGCTCGCAATATAAGCAGAGAAAATAGAAACACATTTTTATGGCCAAAAAAATAACGGCTACCAAAAGATGAGAGTTGCACAGAAATAATATTTTTACCGTTATCAACACAATGATCAATGGACATACTCGATCCATATGTGTAGCTTAGTTGTTACTAATTTGTAAAAAATAAGCACATAAGCTCACCATACTGCGGCTTAAAGCTGAGAATTGCACAGAAATAATAATCTTACTGTTATGAACACAATGATCAAATGGACATACTCGATCTATATGTGTAGCTCAGTCTAAAATATTAGACCGTGTAGGAAAAGGAAAAAGGTTATTAAACCTGCATAGCTGAAGGGAGATACTCAAATCAAACAACCATGAATCCAATATCCTACATAGGCTTAATAAATCACATAGAGCAGCTAACATGTCTACATTTGTTCTTATGAGTAAGCAGTTCAAGGGCACTGGCACATAAAGAAACTATCCTAGATCAAGTTTAATGATATCAAGGCAACGACCTAGAAATATTTAGTTTTATTAGTGGATTCCAACAAAGTATCAAGTGATAAAGGTGACCAATATCAAGGAGAATAACTACTCTGTTTATCCAACCAAATCAAATCTATCAAAATCATGTCAATGATTCGAAGAGAGAAACATGGAACATTATATGAAATTCCTCATAGGTAATGGCAAGGCACTGTGAACAATAGGTGTAGTAAACTGAACAGTTATCAGTCCCGGATGCCAAGAAAACCGCATGAAAAATCATAGTAATACTAAAAGGCACAGTAATCGGATGTGTAAGAATTAACCAACAGATCAGTGTTCGGAATGCAAGTATTGTACGCAGTGAGATAAGCCCAAAAACCATATAACCTGATTACAGAATGCATTGCACTTCAATGAAATGAATGCCCAGCCTATGTCATTATAAACTGATAAGGAACACGGGACCTTCTTTCTCATTTTTACTGAAAAACAATACTAATATGAGAAAGAAAAACTATGAGATGTATATCAAATATGGATATGTCCTGTACACAAAAATGTGAACTTAACTTGTGCTCTAACATGGAAAGGAGATGGTGCTTGTCATATAATTGGAACCAATCACAGAGGAAATAAGCTGTACTGCATGAAGACAAATTAGTGCAATATTTTCCAAACAACATGCGCCTAGAATTATGAACTAAATATATGATCCAACTTAGAATTGACGCACCACGGAATAACCCAGCGATAAATTAGTTGTGCCCTGTAAACTATGCTCTACGTGAGACCACATTTTCCCTGGATGCTGTTGTGCCATTAGATAGCAGTCTACAGAAAAAGATACAGAGGAGGGGAGAGGGCGCTGCAATGAGATGGGAATCAACCGGAGAAAAGAGAGAGAGGAGGAAGGACTGCACCGGAGGGAGAGTAGGAGCCGAGGAGGAGTGTAGCTTGCTGGCGAGGGGGAGACGGGGAGCTGCTGGCCTGCTGCTGCAGTGCTCGTCTGCTCGATTGCCGGCCGGCCGGAGTGGACGGGGCTGGGTCGCCGCCGGCCGCTCAAGAGGAAGCCTGGAGCGGGAGGCAGACGGGCACCGGCGCTTGACGACCAAAGGATCCACCACGAGAGCAGGGAGAGGAGAGATGGGGAAGCCACATGGTGCCGCGCCATCTTGTCCAACCCGTGGCGATGGCCTGAGACGAAGGTGAATCCCTCTCGCCTGGATTAGGAGCAACACCTCACGTCGGGCAGCATACGCGGCGGAGGGAACGGGGCCCGTGCGTTGTCGATTCGGCCGCGTGTCGTGCGGGCCAGCACGCGAGGCTCGCCGGAGATGGAGAGGATAAGACGGCGAAGTCGCCTGCGTGCTTGGATCTGACGGGGGAGGAGCAGAGAGGCGGCGCGGTGCGTGGGCGGCGGCGGCGAAATCGCCGCCGTGCGGGAGAGAGAAGGGGCAAGGGGGAAATGCGGAAGCTTTTCCAGAAAGGTCCCCATTGTTTTGGAAAAGTGCAACTAAGTCCTTTGCGGGGGGTTATCCGCAAATGCGCTGCGCCAAAAAACGTGCGGGGCGACATGGCGACACGCGATTGGAAGAAACTCCGCTGCTACAGTAATACTGCAGCAGCTACAGTGTTCTGTGGGGTTTGGAGCGACCTGGGCCGTCCGTGGGCTCGATCGGACGGCTCTGGTTTAGGGGCAACGTGGATAGTCTAAACGGGAGCGAATGGGGCGACGTGGATAGTCTAAACGGGAGCGAATCCGTCGAACTTTTATTATTATTATATTATATTATATTTAGGGGGCGACGTGGATAGTCTAAACGGGACCGAATGGGGCGACGTGGATAGTCTAAACGGGAGTGAATCCGTCGAACTTTTATTATTATTATATAATATAGGGGGAGTGTTCTGTGGGGTTTGGAGCGATCTGGGCCGTCCGTGGGCTCGATCGGACGGCTCTGGTTTAGGGGGCGACGTGGATAGTCTAAACGGGAGCGAATCCGTCGAACTTTTATATATAGGGGGAATTTCCTTGTAGTACACTCTAGAATTTGGTGTTTTCATACGCCATATTGTGTTTTTTGTTTTGTAGATTCTGAAGCCGGGGTTTGCAAAGAGGCCAACAAGACCTATACCACTATTCATTGCTCGGATGATCCCTGTGTTGAGGCTTGCCACAAGGAGGGATTTACTGATGGGGAATGTTTCATAATCATCTTCAAACCCATTTTGTTGCAACGCCTCTGCAAGAAAGAGTGTTGAATAAAAACATGTAGCAACTACCCCATGATGTGTCATTCCAAAAGTAATAAGATTGTTTAGTAAGAATAACTAGGGATGAAGAATGAAAAAAAATGTGGCGCTACATGACATTCCTTATTTTTGGCTGAAATTAAATTACAATGGGAACATTGCTCTGTATGCACAAATATATTACTCATGTTTGTGCGCTACGAACTCACAGGCTGGAAATTCTAGATGGATTATACCATATATCCTAATTTGTCTACCTAGTAAAGTGTATGTTCATAGGCTAGTTTTCCGATTCATCGAGTATATTTGAAGAAACATGGTGAGTCTTAGATCAGTGGAGTCTCTCCTTGATTTGTTAATTCACCAACAAGTGTATAGAAAGAAATCATGAGCGTAATCTAAAAGTATAAACGGTGAGATATCTAGGCATACCACATCAATTTGAGCTTTTTGGCCTCCCGATAAGAGCCTCTCCGCACCGTCCGATCACGCCGGCTCCCTGGAATCGGCATGAACATCGAGTTGATATATTCTTGTGCGTACGATTTTTCGCGTCCCTCGTCTCGTTGACGTCCTCCCCAGACGCCCCGGGGAGCCCAAGGTACCACACGTTGGCCACACGCGACGTGTGTAATCGGTGTGGCGAACGGGCGAGGTTCGCAGCAGAGGCGGCCCATTGGCTGATTTTGTTCTTTTGACGTCCTAGGTTTTATTTCCTTACTTGTGTGCCCATCTGGGATATTTATTATTGTACCTACTTTGTCACCCCCTCTCGCTTTCGTTAGGCCTGCCTGTTTTGCGGTCCACTCGTCGGCTCGCTGGCACATTGCATCACCGATGTTTGGATCCCTTTCTTGCCGAGGCGTATTTTCTATAGTACCTCGGGGACAGGACGGGGTTTTCACGTTGCTTTGGGCCCTACTATCTCGGGCTCTTTTCCTTCCTCTAGCTGGCGCCTCGGTATTGATTATCTTCCTTCTACAATTTTTCGGGGCACAGACGGGTTTTCGCATTGCTCCAGGCCCAAATATTTGGGGCCCTTCTTAATTCCTCTCGGTGGCGTCTCGCTATTGGCTAGATTCTCTAAAGTACCTTGGGGGCATGGTCGGGTTTTCGCGTTGCTCCGGGCCCAAATATTTCGGCCCGTTCTTTCTTCCTCTCGATGGCGTCTCGCCATTGGTTGCAGCCTACATTTCACTGTACGTGTAAGCGTGTTGATATACGCCATCCCATCCCCCTTTTCTTTCGATCGTACCCATTTTCTTCTTGCTGCCCATTTTCTTCTCACTTCGTTTTTCCTCTTATTTGTTTAGGTTTGCAGTCGAGAATCTAGCGTGGGTTGCTTAGTCTTTGCCGGCGGTGGACGTTTTCCCTGTATGGACGCCTTCTACTGTCGATGTGGCTAAGATAATGGTTTGTTTTATCCGTTGAGTCATCAGGATCTATGGTTTTCTTTTTCGTACTTGTTTCTTTGTCTTTTCCAGACGACTAATTTTGTGCCGGGTCTGTTATGCAGGTCATCATTTTATTGGGGATCATCTTCTCCGGTTGTCCGTGATTTTTTTTGGTTCAGCTTCATGTTGTGTGATGAGTTATCCGGCTCGGTGGTCGCCCGTTGAATGATTATACTCGGGCCTGACATTTTGTTCTTGGTTAAAATGAAAAACGCATGCAACAAGGAACCACACAAAAACAGAAAAGACGTCCCACAAAAAACTGCATGTACACGTCTGCAGACAAAAAACTGAAGATATAGCACCGATAGCGCCGGTGCCAAATTCGCCGGCCCTCTTCACCGCCGCACCACAGGCCAAAGATCGCGAGCCGAAGTCCGAAGATGAGCATGAGGTCATGTGGCTGATGCCATTTCTCAGCACATATCTGCCCGGTGCTTGCAGTCCGGATGCCATTTACTCAGCACGTGCTGAAAATCATATTTTGTTTGTCTGCTTGCTTGTCCAAATCCAAATAGGACCACGTGCTGACTATTCTCCCGCCGCACAAACTGATGGTGAACTGCGTCAGTTGAGATGTGTACAGCAGTCCGTCATTTTCATAACCTCTATTCTGAATTCTCCCCTGCGAGAGCGAGCAGTGCTGGTGCTACCTTCTGCATCCACCCCGGCTGTCGGCACCCTTCCACATCAGAATCTCCGCAGGTCGGCCCAACCTTGCTTCTTCCCGGCAAAACAACCGGGCAGGGCCACCTCTGGTCTGCCCGTGCCCAAATCATGCGATCTTTTCTCATTAGGATGGCCTCAAACTGCAGCTCATGCTTGCATCAGTTTAAGCATGTTTCCTGGATTGACCATGCATCCGGGCTGAGGCTCCCGCAGCTGGTTAAACTAACACACTACCTCTTGTCTCTTTGCATCATTGCATGCTAGATTGATAGGTATACCCGTGTGTTAGGAAATCACAGTAAAGAGACTCCATTTGCAGTAGCCACTGACAAAACGCCATGGAGACAAACGTGAACTAATATTTTGCCCATGTATCGATGTCCTGAAATTTTCAGTTGCTTAATTTGCCTAGCTACTCTGCTCCTCCATGAGCTACATAGTTTAATTATTCGTGGTTTTCAAGTCTTGATTACCTGCATCGAGTTGTAGAACAACCATGCAAAATTCTTTTCGAAACAATGATGAGCACAATGGAAGAAGTTTCTCCTTTTTTTTTGCGGGGAAAGTTTCTCTTCTCTTGTGACACGAAACAACTTCCATATCTAGGGTTCCTTGACTCACAGGATTCATTGGAAAAAAAGGAAGAACATAAAATTAAATTGTCATAACCACACCAATCATATTAAAATTTTAAATGTGGCGGAGATAGAGGAATAAAATAATTTCTAAGAGGTTTAAGCGGATAGAAATTTCTGTGAAATGTAGGGCAATAGAATAATTCTATAGGATTCAATCATAGAAATCAAACAACTTGCAAAGGAAATATATTCCAATCCTCCAAAATACTTATGAAAATCCTTTGAATTATATATGCATTATTCACTTCTTCTACCGCGGCGACAACGACCGGATACTTGCTACATTATGTGCGATGTGGGAGGCAGGGTTGTCATTGACTTTTTGACGCCTTAGTTGGGTATTTTTCTTGCATCAGTTTACCTCAATACGACGAAGTCAGAGCCGTTGTGTCTATGAGCTAGGCAACAACACTACTGATGATGACGCACGCAATCTTACCGGCGCAAGGCTTGTGTGGTGCTTCTCTCATCGATCTTCATGACAAGTTGTCGAGACAAGAGTTGCCTTTTCGGTATGCGTCGGACGGTTGTGGTTTATCAGATACCATGGCCCACGGGGCTTGGTCATATTGGTGGACCGGTCAATGCGTTGATGGTTGTCCGTGGTGGAGTCGGAGTGGTCGTTTCGCGATACGATGGGTGATGACGATAGCACTTATGGACGGTCCTATGACGGACGAATCTTATCATAATTGAGTAATGGGGTCGTAACGGCCCGCCTTGTACGTGGTGGCTTGGGACTGCTTTACAAGGGGTGACGACGGAAGCTTGGGATGGAGCCGTATGCGGCGGAATTCTCAAGTACGATTCCTTCAAAAGGGAGTGGCTACCCACTGGAGATTCGAGCAATTACCACCGGTCAATTCCTTTTTACAGTAATTATTTATGAGTGTGCATTTTGGTTTTTGTAATTAGTGAGCTGCTTAGAAGGTTTCTAAAATTAATATCGACACCATGCCATGCATGGAGCTAAAGCTCAAGCTATTGTTTTAGTTCCATATGATTTTTTGGAAGGTGGTAACTCCGTGTGTGAATTTGCTAAATTATTATGCCGTTCTTTACCTCGTCATCCTGGGATCAGAGAAGTTAGATTTCTACCACATGAATTGCTGCTTCATTTTAAGCATGGCTATCATGTTGAAGGTTTGGGCCAAAATAAATTTGTCGTCCCTAATGCCGATGATAGCAACAGTTGTTGCAGCTTGAAAGGTCCATCGTATTGCGGCTATTGTTGTGCTTAGTTTGTTCTCTCTGATAACTATTTAAATGATTGCCTTCGATATTTGGTAATTGCTTTTTTTGAAGTGCCAACGCTGTTGGTATCTCAGTTTATCATATTATTATCAAGTATGAAGTGTTGAATGATTGTGTTCGAGCCTAACATTGTTCTTTGCTAAAATGAAAAAAATGCATGCAACTATATATAGCACTTGTACGCCAGAAAGTTTATGCTCGGTCCGTTCCCCACCCCGTGCTACAGTAAGGAGAGGAGAAACAGAGGCGAAAAGCGAGCAGAGTTCCGCCGGTGCGGATCCGATGGATCTCCCCGTCTCCGGCGCCGTCGCGGCGTCGTGAGGCGGGGGATCCGGAGGATCTCGCCGTGCGGCAGTAGTATAGGTTAGTTTTTATGTGTTTTGGAGTTGTTCCCGGCGGCGGTGGTAGGGTGGAGCCGGCGCCGTGCCTGCGGAATAAGGATGCTGCAGTTCATCTTCCACCTTGGCTTCGTCCTCCAGGGCGGCGTCTTCGTGCTGCAGCCGTCTGGTGGTCGCCGATCTGCGGATTGGGCGGCTTGTGGGCTCTGTTTTGGTGCTTCGTTGCCGTCGGTGGGTTGGAGCTGATGGCGGCAGTGAAGATCTTCTTCTCCACCTTCTCCTTCCAATCCGGCGTCTTCGTCGTCGAGGAGGTGGTGTTGATGTACTCTGTGCAGGCGATTGGCAAGGCGACGACGCCGGCCGCATGCGGTGGAGTTCCAGTCCTCCGAGCTGGTCGTCCCTGCGCCGTCTTCCTCCCCAGGGACGGTGGCGGGCTCGTGAGGTGCAGTGATGGGGGTGCGGTTCCGCGGCGGCTTCGGCGGTGGCGGATCCGGTGTGGGAAAATCTTGAAAATGAAGAAGATGGTGATCTTTGTGTGCTCTTCGCTGCCGGCGGCGTCTTCGGCGGTTACACTCGGCGACTTCCCGCTTGCCAGGAGGCTGACTCCGATCCAACATGTGTCAAGGAGCAGCGGCAGCGGCGCGCCACCGATGGCTTCCGAGTGTCAACGGCGGCCAGTTCCAGAGGAAGAAGATAGAGGACCTCGTTGTAATTTCCTTTTATTTCTGGACCTGTTTGTAAGGGCTCTGGTTTAATATATCACCCTTTTCTCCGCAAAAAAACTATATATAGCACTTAACACGTAACCCTCCAACTACATCACATGCCATGTACACGAAACACGTAACGCTCCAAGTAGAGGTCAAAACTGCACCGCTAGCCGATCGATGTCAACTCGCCGCCCCTCTTCACCGGCTCACGGGACCGAAGATGAGGTCACTCATGTGGCTGATGCATGAATCACTCACATATCCAGAATTGCTTATTAACGCTCGTGCGCATCACCAGAGCGTTGACCCACACTTTCTTCTCCTCCTTCCTCGACGGCCAGGCCGAGCCGGAGCCGCCGCAGCCGTGGCTGGCCACGGCGGAGGCGAGCCAAAAACTTAACATGGTGGGGGTGCGGGGTGGTGGTCGCCGGCGCCGGAGAAGGGGGCGGGGTTAGAGGGCGGCAGCGGACCGGCGGTGGGAGGCGGTTTGATGAGAGCGGGGCGGCGAGGCGGTCGCGGGAGCGCCGGCGGAAGCAGGCGGTCCGGCCGGCGGTGGCTGCGGGGGAGACGTCTTCTTCCTCTCCGGCCGGCGGTGGCGGCGATTTTTTTGTTTTGCTGTCAGAATTCGTGCGAGGCTTCGCATATGCGAAAATTAGCATCCCCCTCACATATCTGCAGTCCGGATGCCATTACTCACCACGTGCTGAAACTCATATTTCGTCTGCTTGCTTGCTTGTCCAAACAGGACCACGTACACCGGCTGATCATCTCTTCTGGCAAAACGACGAATATTCTTCCGCCGCATAAACCGAGTGAACAGGAGTCCGTCATTTTCACAACCACTATTCTGAATTTTCCCTCCCCTGCAAGGCTGCAAGAGCAAGTGCTACCTTCTGCATCCTACTGATAACCCACAAGTATAGGGGGTGTATCGTAGTACTTTCGATAAATAAGAGTGTCGAACCCAACGAGGAGCAGAAGGTGTTGACAAGCGGTTTTGATGAAGGATTCACTGTAAATGCTCTCAGACAAGTTTTTAGGAGTTTTTGATATGACAGATAAATAAAGTACAAGTAAATACAGTGCAGTAATAATAGTTGCAGCGAGTGGCCCAATCCTTTCTACAGCAAAGGACAAGCCGGTTGTTGTACTTATAATGACCAAACGTTCTTGAGGACACACGGGAATATTGTCAAGTGCTTTCGCTTCATATAGTTGATTAATCTTCATTGTTTTGATAAGTGTTGTGTGGGTGAACCTATGCTAATGCACCGCCCTTTCTAGGACTAATACATACTTGTGATTATACCCCTTGCAAGCATCCGCAAATACAAGAAAGTAATTAAGATAAACTAACCACAGCCTTAAACTTTGAGATCCTGCTATCCCTCATGCATCGATATACCAACGGGTGTTCAGGTTTCTGTCACTCCGGCAACCCCACAATTGGCAAACGAATACACAATGCATTCCCCTAGGCCCATAAAGGTGAAGTATCATGTAGTCGACGTTCACATGACACCACTAGAAGAATAACACCACAACTTAAGCATCAAACCATTAAATATTACTCAACATAGTTCACTACTAACATCAAGACTTCTCCCATGTCCTCAAGAACTAAACGAACTACTCACAAGACATCATACGGAACATGATCGGAGGTGATATGATGATGAATAACAATCTGAACATAAACCTTAGTCCAATGGTTTCACCCAATAGCATCAATAACAAGAGTAATTAACACCGGAAGAGTTTCCCCTATGAAATAGACAAGATTCAGCCCTAGATGTTATAGCGGAGACGGGGTGCAGCGGCGGTGATGATGGTGTTGGTGGTGGAGATGATGATGATGATGATCCCGTTGAAGTCCAGCTCGATGACGGTGATGATGGCGATGATTTCCCCCTCCGGGAGGGAATTTCCCCCGGCAGATTTCTTCCTGTAGGGGAGCTTTTCGCTCTCTGGTGTTTTCCGCCTCGTGGAGGCGGCGGAATATTTCGATGGCCGTACTCTGTGTGTTAGGGTTTCGAGGGGATCAAGTACGCGAAGGGGGACGGCTGAGGTGGGCCAGGGCCCCCAAACCACCTGTTGGCGCAGCAGGGGGACCCACCGCGCCAAGGGGTGAGGAGGGCCCACCATGGACCATCTCAGCTCCCCCTTTTGGCCTCCTCCATCTTCTGGTAAAATAGGAAATTCCATATGTCTCCTTCGATTTATCGATCTTTAGAAATAGTTCATCTCGACGGTGCTTTTTCCAGTAGAATCCTGACTCCGGTGTCCAATTCTCCATTATTCATCAAACATGCAAAATAGGTAAAATAACATAAGTAACACTTCTAAATATGAAATATATCAATGAATAGCAGTAAATTATGATATAAAATAGTGATGCAAAATGGACGTATCAACCCCCCCAAGCTTAGACCTCGCTTGTCCCCGAGCGAAAACTGAGCTCAGTAAACATGACCACAAGTTTATGGAGCAAAGTGTCGATAAATAAAATACGGACAAGAAGCATCACATTTATTGATACATAACTCATTCTAGACAACAACTTCCCTTCATATAATCTAACTTGAAATAAGTAAAGGGAACCACGATGAAGTGCATAAAGAGAACCATGATTGGTGAAGGCAAACTTAAACTCTTGGTCAGAGAACAATTAACATATCATACTTATCTTTCGAGAAGAGTCTTTATATCAGAGCTTATATAGCAGAACTTACATGCCTTAATCATAACAGTCTCCTTACAGTCATTGATAACTTTCAAAGTTATATTCATTCGGGTAAAAGCTATTGCGAAACAAGGAAATGAGAGATATGATTAGAAGTATCAACACATATAACTAATTGGATCTCAACAACTCAAATGCTTGCTTGAGATAGAGAGGAATGGGTTACTGACTCAACAATAATGTAAAAGATAGGCCCTTCGCAGAGGGAAGCAGGGATTAAATCATGTGCTAGAGCTTTTAAGTTTTGCAAAGCATAGAGAGTACGAAAATAGTTGTTTTGAGCTATGTATGTCGTTCGTCAATGAATCGTAGTAAAGTGAACACTAACCCCTTGTCAACCAGACTTTCAAGAGCGGCTCCCATGAAGGACGTTATCTCTACCAGCAAGGTAGATCATCCCTCTTCTCTTTTGTTTACACATGTATTTTAGTTTCTTTATAGTTGACACTCCTCCCAACCTTTTGCTTACACAAGCCATGGCTAACCGAATCCTCGGGTGCCTTCCAACATTCACATACCATGGAGGAGTGTCTATTTGCAAATTAAGTTGCTTACTGATAAATCAGGGCAAAACATGTGAAGAGAATTATTAATGAAAGTTGTAGTTAATTGGGACTGGGCACCCCATTTGCCAGCTCTTTTTGCAAATTGTTGGATAAGCGGTGTATATGCCACTAGTCCATTGGTGAAAGTCTGTTTGACAAAAGTGCTAGAGAAACTCTACAGAACCCTCATGAGCTAATAAACAGTGACACAAAACTAGGAGTAATAAATTTTTAATAATTTAAAGGTAGCACATGAAGTATTTACTTGGAATGGCGCAAAATACCATATAGTAGGAAGTTATGGTGGACTCGAATGGCAATGGTTTGGCTCAAGGTTTGGATGTATGAGAAGCATTCCCTCTCAATACAGGTCTTTGGCTAGCAAGGTTATTTAGCAAGTATAAGAGTTGAGGGATACAAACAATTATACAAGTGATAAGAATAATCATGCAATCTTCTTTAGAAGCACAAATAGTTTAACTTAAGAATACTAAGCTTATGAGCTACAAAGAAAGAAAGATCATGGAATAATATATTTGCATGCACTCCCCTCTCTCTACTTAAGTTTCAAAGTATTGTCTACTACTGACCAATGCTAAGTTTGCCAAAACCAAAAAGATTAACTTGGTGCTCTCAAAAGTGATCCCTATACTAACAACAACGTTATCAAATGAAAGAGAATTGCAAGCTAAAATAAAGTATGCAGAAAGTAAATGATAAAACTTCTCATTAATATTTCATAACGGCAACTCACACCAAGGGATACATAGATAACCAACTAAAAGAGAGATACTTCCACATTGCAAACCATCATATAAGATAACTTCCCTACACACGATATGACTTTATGGAAAAGTAAAAGGTAAAGATAATGATGTGATACCGCGGCACTCCCCCAAGCTTGGAATAAACCAAGGGGATGCCAATACTTATGATGAATTACTCCTTCGGTGGTGGTGGTGAATTGTCCTCATCATCAGACTTCCAGGGAAGGGGTTTCCCATCAACAAAGGACGACTTGGATTCGATTATCCTGAAACTAGCTGTAACATCCCAAATTTTGGAACCAAGAAAAAACTTAGTTTTACCAGACCCCAAAATTCAGAACCAACAAAAACTTTTTGAAATGCTTTGCTGATGATTGTGTTTTCCTTCCCATTGCTATGATTGAACTAGTGTGACTTGTTGTTTGATTTGTTTGACTAATAAATCCAAGACCCAACCAATATAACTATAAATTAAACTTGGTGATCACGTCATGACAAAAAAAAAATTCCATATATCTCCTCCACTCTTATTTGGACCAACTTATTCTCAAATGATGCTTTGTTTAGCAACAACCAAAATACCCACTCCTTGAGAGAATAAAAGTATTTTCCAAAATTATATGTTTCCAAAAATATGGAGATCTATATCTTGATATTTCCCTTGTATTGGTAGCCCTTATTTAAACTCGTACTTTCATTACTTTGAAAACAATAAAGGTGGGAAGTATATTGCCCATATTTTTTTAGCAACCCTTTTGGAAAAATATCAAATTATGAAGTTGGGCTTTTCCCACCTTATTCTTGTCAGGACGATACTAGATCACCACCCCACCACTTGTCTGAGTGATTAAAACTTGGTTGAAAACTTATACATGGTTGTCTAGTGTTGGTTGTTAATTCCTGCCCAATTGATTGCTTGTGTTGTTTGTCTGCTAAACAAGGACCTGAAGAAAGAAAAGAAAATCAAAATAAAAAGATCAACACATAAAATCATGAGTAACATCAACACATAAAACCATGTGTGACAAATGTCACAAAATTCTCCAAAAGAGAATTGATATTATATTTCCAACCAAATTCAGTGGAGTGACATAAGGATCACCCCCCACTTTGCTATTACATCTCTTCCCTCTCCAAAAATATTTCTTAAAATCTGAGGTTAAAATTCTATATCTTTCTTTATTATTTTCAAATCATAAAGTGTGCTATGTTGCACATATCAAATAAATTCTACCACCATATCAAAAAAATACATGTTTATACATGTGAATCAAATCAGGGAAATGAATTCTAAAAATTTGAATTAACTTTTCGTTGACGCATTTCATCGAACACGTTGCAAGCAATGCACGTGTTCTTCCCCAAAGTCTTGGAAACGAAATCGAATCGAACGATGGGATGTTTCCTTCGTCGATTCCTCACTGCCACACTCCCGTCTCACCTCACTGAGCCACCAGAGCAAGGGGAGAGTGAGCAATTTGGTCGAGGGACCCGTGGCCATGCCCGTGCGCACGCCACCGCACTGCCCATGACGGCCGATGATGGCATGTCGAGGAGAGCAGCCGCACTGGCCCCTCTCTGCGTCTACCGTCACCTCCCCTCTGCCCCGCGTTCATCAGAACGGAGTAGACCACTCCCTGACGCCCAGCCTCGCCGTACCCCTGCAGCCGTGCGCTGCTCGCCATCTCACGGCCGCGGTGGACGCCGATGCCAAACTTCACCACCACGGCACCCCAGCTCGTGTGACTCATCACCGACGCGCTCCTGTCACCCCTCAACTTCGCGGACACGCCCACACCACCTCTGGAGCCCTGCAGCGACGCCATCGATCCATCGCACTCCGCTGACCCACCATGGATGCCGTGCGTCCCGAGCTCACTCCCGAGCCACACGCGACCACTCTCTCCCTCTGAGACCCAGCAGAGCAACCCCACTCCGTAACCGCACAGTACCACCGCCAATGATGTGCTCTCCCACCCTAGCTCCTCTCGTGCACCCTGTCCACGGCACGCCGACGTTCGGCAATAAAAAGCCACCCCCGCACCCGTGCCTCCACACCCCGCCATTTCCCTCTCCCACACTCCCCACACACCCCGTGCACCTCCAGGAGGGAGGAGCCCCTCCCTCGAAGCCCCATTTGCCTCTGAGTTTCCTCGAGCTTCGCCGGAGCCGAAGGTGGAGGTCGATCACGGCCCGGCCGTGATACTCCCTCTTTCTTTCCTCTCTGGCCTGCATCCTCACCACCATTATCACCACCCTCACCCGCCGTAGTTTCTACTTGTTTCGTGCACAGACGAGTCGAGGAGGACCCGCCGGAGTTGACGCACGGCCGCGGAGGAGGAGAACTTTCACCGACGCCGTTGCAGCCTTCCCCAGCACGCACAATTTCGCCCCCGAGCCTTCCCGTACCCTCCGCCGTCGAACGCCATCCTCTGCCTCGTCCCTAGGACACCCAGGTACACCCCCTGGCCACCCTCTCCGTCGCCGGAGCTCCGGCGCCGCCGCGGGTAACGTGTTAATCATCGCGGGCTCTGTGAGCCGTTGGATCTAGATCCAACGGCCACATACCGTTTCATTTCCTGTTAGGCTGACAGGGTTGGCCCCACCTGTCATAAGTTTAAACATTATCCACACGCGGGAATTATCCACTGGGTCACTGACTAGTAGGCCCCACATGTCAGGATTTTCAACATTATCCAGAGGAGAGGAATTTCCTAATTCTTTTTCTCTGGAATTTCAGTACTGGACCTAGTTTATAAATTCAATATCTCGATATTTAGGAATCCAAATAAATCAAACTCAAATGTTCTGGAAAGCTTATGAAAATCTTTAACTCACCAAAGTGGTCTCATCTCATTTAAATAAATAATAAAAATGTATTATTAAAAATGCTCCAGAAGGTTTGAAACACCAAACCATTTGATTCTGGAGTTATATTAGTCCAAATGACTTGAAACCAGTTTTGGTAGCTTTGTATTAGGATCCTTTAGCTCCCCAAATTTTGGTAGAATCGTTGGAACAGTTTAGAATCTTTAGCATTTGGTTGAACTTTAGTAAACCCTTCTGCACTAAATCAATTAGTGTGAATTAATGGTAGATCCATTTGAGCTGAAACAAATTTTATTAGGTCACATTCAACCAAGGTTAGCTACCCTTAAAAGGTTTAATTTTTTTAAACATCATAAATTAATTATTGGCTAAAACTTGATTAGTGAGTTTCTGGTTTAGAACAAATGTGTAGGGAGTTTAATAACTCCAAATGACCTCAATCCAATTGGGTTGTCTCCTACACATCAGTAGCTATCCATAGAGGATTAGTTTGGATTTTTGTGACCAACCTAGAATAAATGGTGAATTAAACAATGTACAACCAGTTCTGCCAAATTTAGGAAGTAACTAAAGACTGGTGAATTCAATTAAATTGAAACCAAATGGTGTTACTTGATTTATGCAGTGGCTTTCTATAGCATCTAAAGATTGTAATGCTGTGATGTTGATTGAGTTAGTGTAGTGATTGTTTGTATTGCTTGTTTAACGTTTAGACGAGAACGTTGCCGGAGTTATCAAGGAAGGAGAGTTTATTGAACCAGAAGATCAGGACCAGTACCACTTTGTGGAGCAAGGCAAGCTACTTCACTGAGCTTGCACCTATATACATCTATTTTGATTCACATGTTTTACTTATTAAGAGCATAAGTGATTTATGTGGTGTTTGCCACTAAAGTTATGATTGAAAAACCCTTTTTCCAAAATGCAAGTATATTATTGAGACACCCGATATAGAGGTGTTAGTAATATGCAGAAATTTCAAAAGGTATTTGTTTTTACTCAAAAACCTTCTGTGAAAACCTTTGGGTGAGATTACGATCCACCCAAGTTTTGGTCAAAAGTATTTTCCTACGAAAATTGGAAATGGTTTTGAAAACCTTTTCAAAAGTTTATGAAAAATTATTTTTGCCACTCTATGTGGAAGTATCAGTTTGTTTATACAAAACTATAGGATGGGAAAAACACTGTTTATTCAAAACTCCTTTGAAAATCCTTGATGAATTATGGTATGCCGAGATGTCGGTATGGAAGTGGATGTTTATGAAAAATGCACATTGTGTCTTTGTACTATGACTACCAGCCGATAACCTGTGCGACCACATTTACCCACATATGGGCAAGGGCGTAGTCATATAGTTTGCTCGTGTTAGTACTGGATGCCTCAATAACGAGGATAACCTCGTTCCATGAGGGGATGGTCTGAGGACCTACCCCCTGACCCGGGTCCTCTAAAGCGAAGGACGCCTAAGGGCTGTGATGATTGAATTGGAGATAGAGATTTGTAGGGCCATTAACATTCGCCGGGCAGAACTACGAGTCCTCACACTTAGTTTCTGAGGATTTAAGTGTCGATGGAAAGTGTCGTAGCGGCAGGATCCTATACTAGCATGAGCAAAGGACAGGCTATGGCCGGGAACTCAACTTCGCATACCTCTGGTATGGCGGGATGTGGCTGACACGATGAGTGACCGGATGGGTGTGGAAAAGCGTGCTACCTCTGCAGAGGGTAAAACTATTCGAATAGCCGAGTCCTCGGATATGGACAGTTGGGAGGCTGTCCTAAGACCATGTGCAAGTTTTACAAAGTTTTGAGTTTCTGAAAAGAAAATGAGTGGGATTGTTATGTGCAACTATACCATGGGGGTGGTATGAGGTTGCTGGAAAATGCGTGACCCTGGAGGGGCTATGTTCGGAAAAGGTGAAGTTTTGGGCGAACGGACAAGATGGTGATTTTCGAGGAAAAAGTTTTAAAAGAGATTTCTTACCTTTTCAACCAAAGGTATATTTTCGAGAAAAAGGTTTAAAAAGACTTCTTACCCTTTTTCAACAAACATGGTGAGAAAACTATTTTTTTCAAAGGGTTTGTTTCCAACCAAGATATTGAAAACTACTTTTCAAAATATTTTGCCTTCAACAAGGATTTAAGATCTACTCTTCTCTTTTTCAATAAAGATATAGAGATGTTTTTTTTTCTAAAACTAAAGATTTTAAAGATTATCAAAACTAGTGCATGCTCAAGATTGGGTAGTTTGCGAGTACAATCAAATGTACTTATATTGGTTTCGTCCCTGGCTATTGTCTTAGCCAGATTTTAGAAGAAGAGCAGTCCAAGAAGAAGGGTTCTCTGGCGTCTTTGCGAACTAGGGCGCTTCCCAGTTAGCTGCCTATAGGGTTAAGGCGAATGACTTGGCTCCACGTTGTTTGGTGATTTCCGCTGCAAGTACCTGTTGAAGTTGATCACTTCAAACAAGTAAGTAAATAAATTCGGTATGTATGGATGTTCTTTGGTTACCAGTTTAATTGTGCTTCAGCGACGCACTGATCATGGGATCGCTGATATGTAGGCACAAGGGTATTTCGGACGGCTAGTCCGGGTCCCCACACAAGCGGCAGCGCTTATGTTTTTAAACCGAGTTTCATACTCACAGTTTTGATTCTGGACATCATAGAGTTGCGCCTGCAGTTTGTTGGTGGTGTTGATGAGGTGAAATATGTCTTCCCAGAGTTGTGCAGTCTCCTTCTTATGTTCAGCGACCAGCGCGGACACCATTGAGTGGAAGACTCCCACTTCACGTTCCGCCAGCTTTTTGTATGTGAAGACCTCTTGCTCCAGCTTCTCCATCCTGGCTTCCAGGCTCCCTTCTCCTTTGGGTCCTCGCACGTCTTCCGTCCGCAGCTTTCCATCAACCATCTGCGACTCCTTGGGATGCATCTTCAGCTCATCCATGTATGGGGTGACGACGTTCACAAAGAAACTGTCCTTTGGAGGCTTCGATGAAGACATGGCAGCTCTAGATCTGAAAACAATATCTGGACAGAAACAGCTCGAAACGAAACACGATGAAAAGGCGAGATACGAACCTCGGGGGTTCGGGTGAGTTATATAGCAAAAAGTTTTACAACATAAGGAAGGTACAGGAGGAAACCTGATCGGAGACGAGCTCCGGGGTGCTCAAACCACCAGGCGGCGCGGCTGGGGGCCCACCGCGCCGACCTATGGTTTGGGCACCACGGGTGCCGTCTCCCATCCGGTTCGGTCTCTTATTTTTCCATATTTAATAAAAACGACGAAAATATCTTCTAGAAAGTTATTCGCGAAACTTTTCTTACCGAAACTGTTACCTATTCGAATCGAATTCTGCAGTCCCAGAAAAATGTTCTTCAATGAAAGTTTCCGGAGTCACCACTTTAATTGTATCAACCTCTTCATTAATAGAATCTCCAGAAATATAATGCTTGAGTCTTTGACCATTTACCACTTGTGTAGAGTTATCTTTCAATGAAGCAATTTTTATTGCACCTGAACGATACACCTCCACAATAACAAATGGTCCTTCCCATTTTGAGAGTAACTTTCCTGCAAAAAATCTGAGACGAGACCTATACAATAGAACTTTCTCACCAACATTAAATTCTCTTTTAAGAATTCTCCTATCATGCCATCTCTTAACTTTTTCTTTAAAGAGTCTAGCATTTTCATAAGCCTCACTTCTCCATTCATCTAAAGAACTTAAATGCAACAACCTTTTCTCACCGGCAAGTTTAAAATCTCTATTAAGTTCTCTCACTGCCCAATAAGCTTTGTGTTCTAATTCTAAAGGCAAGTGACAAGCTTTACCATAAACCATTTTATAAGGAGACATGCCCATGGGGTTCTTATAAGCAGTTCTATAAGCCCATAAAGCATCATTTAACTTACTAGCCCAATTTTTTCTAGATTTATTAACAGTCTTTTGCAAGATAGATTTAATCTCCCTATTTGACAATTCTACTTGTCCACTAGTTTGAGGATGATAGGCTGAAGCAATTCTATGATTAACACCATATTTAGCAAGAGTCTTTCTAAAACCACCATGGATAAAATGAGAACCTCCATCAGTCATAAGATATCTAGGTACACCAAACCTAGGAAAAATGACATCTTGAAGCATTTTTAAAGAGGTCTCACCATCAGCACTTTTAGTAGGTATAGCTTCTACCCATTTAGTGACATAATCAACAGCAACAAGTATATGAGTATTACCTTGTGAAGAAGGAAAAGGACCCATGAAGTCGAATCCCCAACAATCAAATGGTTCAATAACAAGAGAATAACTCATAGGCATTTCATTGCGTCTAGAGATATTACCAACCCTTTGACATTCATCACAAGATAAAATAAACTTTCTTGCATCCTTAAAGAGGGTAGGCCAATAAAAACCTGATTGTAGAACTTTCTGCGCAGTTCTATCTCCAGCGTGATGCCCTCCATAAGCACTTCCATGGCATTTCCTCAGTATTTCCTGTTGTTCATATTCAGGAACACATCTTCGCATAATACCATCGACTCCTTCTTTATATAAGTGTGGGTCATCCCAAAAGTAATGCCGCAAGTCATAAAAGAATTTCCTTCTTTGCTGAGCTGAAAAGGTTGGAGGCAAGTACTTGGAAACAATAAAGTTAGCATAATCAGCATACCAAGGACTATCTCGCGAACTTACACTTATTGCAGCCAATTGTTCATTTGGAAAGCTATCATTAACAGGAATAGGATCATAAGGAATGCTTTCCAATCTAGACAAATTATCAGCAACAGGATTTTCAGCACCTTTTCTATCTATGATATGCAAATCAAATTCTTGCAAAAGAAGTACCCATCTAATAAGCCTTGGCTTAGCATCTTTCTTTTCCATAAGGTATCTAATTGCAGCATGATCAGTATGAATAGTGACTTTCGAATCAACTATGTAGGGTCGAAATTTGTCACAAGCAAAAACTACAGCTAGAAATTCTTTTTCAGTAGTGGCATAATTCTTTTGAGCAGAATCAAGAGTTTTACTAGCATAATGAATAACATTTAACTTTTTATCTACTCGCTGCCCAAGAACAGCGCCTACAGCATAATCACTAGCATCACACATAATTTCAAAAGGTAAATTCCAATCAGGTGGTTCAACTACAGGAGCGGTGATTAAAGCCTTTTTCAAAGTTTCAAAAGCTTCCTTACAATCATCATCAAAAACAAAGGTACATCTTTTTGAAGAAGATTAGTAAGAGGCTTGGAAATTTTAGAGAAATCTTTAATAAACCTCCTATAAAAACCAGCATGACCAAGAATACTACGAATACCTTTAACATCTTTGGGACAAGGCATCTTTTCAATTGCCTCCACTTTAGCTCGATCAACTTCAATACCTCTTTCAGAAATTTTATGTCCAAGAACAATTCCTTCATTAACCATAAAGTGGCATTTCTCCCAATTAAGAACAAGGCTAGTTTCTTCACATCTCTGCAAAACTTTGTCAAGGTTGTGCAAACAATTATCAAAGGAAGTTCCATAGACGGAGAAATCGTCCATGAAGACTTCCACAATTTCCTCACAAAAGCCATGAAAAATAGCAGACATGCATCTTTGAAAAGTAGCAGGAGCATTACATAAACCAAAAGGCATACGTCTATAAGCATAAGTTCCATAAGGACAAGTAAAAGTAGTTTTCTCTTGATCTTGCGCTCTCACAGCAATTTGAGAAAACCCAGAATACCCATCAAGGAAACAAAAGTGAGTTTTCTTGGACAACCTCTCAAGCATTTGATCAATAAAAGGCAAAGGATAATGATCTTTCTTAGTTACTTTGTTAACCTTTCTAAAATCAATGCACATCCTATAACCAACTACTACTCTTTGAGGAATTAGTTCATCATTTTCATTAGGAACAACGGTAATTCCTCCTTTCTTAGGAACACAATGCACAGGACTTACCCATCTACTATCAGCAATAGGATAAATAATACCAGCTTCAAGAAGTTTTAATACCTCATTTCTTACCACTTCTTTCATCTTGGGTATTAAACGACGCTGATGCTCAACAACAGGCTTTGCATCAGGTTCCATGTTGATGGCGTGCTGACATATAGTAGGAGAAATTCCCTTCAGGTCATCAAGAGTATATCCCATAGCTCCGCGGTGTTTCCTCAACACTCCCAATAACCTTTCCTCCTCTGTACCTGAAAGTTTAGAGCTGATAATAACAGGATATATTTTCTTATCATCAATATAAGCATATTTAAGATTATCAGGCAGAGGTTTCAAATCAAAAACAGGATCCTCCTTGGGTGGCATTGTGGTACCCAAATCTTCCACAGGTAAATTGTGTTTGAGCATAGGTTGACGAAGGAATACTTCATCAAGCTCATTCCTTTCTTCCCTGAAGTTCTCACTTTCATGATTCTCCATATGTTGCTGCAAAGCATTGTTAGGAGCAAGAACAATAGATGCAAGTTGAGCAATTTCAAAATCCTCACTAGGCAATTCAGTTTCATAAGGTGCTTTAGCAAATTTAGAGAAATTGAATTCATAAGATTCACCAGCAAATTTAGTAAAGATTTTCTCTTTCTTACAATCTATAACAGCACCACAAGTATTCAGAAAAGGTCTACCAAAAATAATAGGACAACTATCATTGGCAGCCGACCCAAGTACAAGAAAATCAGCAGGGTATTTAGTCTTACCACAAAGGACTTCGACATCTCTAATGATACCAATTGGAGAGATAGTTTCCCTATTAGCAAGCTGAATAACCACATCAATCTCTTCAAGTTTACAAGGAGCAATTTCGTGCATAATTTCCCTGTAAAGCTCATAAGGAATAGCACTAGAACTTGCACCAATATCACATAAACCATAATAGCAATGATCACCTATCCTAACAGAAAGCACAGGAACACTAGACTTCCTAGAACTTTTAGGATGTGAGACAATATTAGAAGCATCCTCACAAAAGATAATGTGTCTATCTTCTAAATTTTCAGTGACAAGATCTTTAACCAATGCTACAACAGGTTCAACAGTTATTTGCTCATCAGGTTTGGTAGTTTTCTTATTACTTTTACTAACAACACCAGTTATGATAGTATGTTCCTTAATCTTATTAGGAAAAGGAACTTTTTCAATATAAGGTTCTGGAATAATGCGATCAGCAACATTAACCTCAACACCTTTAGATATATGAGAAACAGATTCATCTTTATATGGTTCATGATAATTTTTAAAACCCTCCTTCGGCAAACCGAAATAGGAAGCAAAGGCTTTATAAAAGTTTGCAACAATTTGAGAGTCAAGACCATAAGTAGTGCTAATTTTGCGATAATCATCAGTATCCATAAATTTTTAACACACTCAAAGTCATAGTTTATACCTGACTCCCTACCTTTGTCATTCTCCCATCCTTCAGTGTTCTCCTGAATCCGATCAAGAAGGTCCCACTTAAACTCTTCTTTATTACGAGTGAACGATCCAGCACAAGTGGTATCCAATAGAGTTTTATCTTGAAAGGAGAGTCTTGCATAAAAGTTATCAATAACAATATTACCAGGAAGCTCATGAATGGGACATTTGAGCATTAATGCCTTCAATCTCCCCCACGCTTGAGCGATACTCTCTCCATCATAGGGCCAGAAGTTATATATGAGGTTCCGATCCTTATGAATCTCACTTGGAGGATAGAATTTGGAGTAAAAGAGAGGTACAATTTCCTCCCATCCAAGAGAATACCCATTCTTCAGCAGTTTATACCAATGTGCAGCTTTACCAGACAGTGATAGAGAGAATAATTTCTTCTTAACTTCTCCCATCGAGATACCTGCACACTTAAATAACTCGCACAATTCATGCAGAAATAACAAATGATCTCCAGGATGGACAGTTCCATCTCCTGCATAGCGGTTATTTGTGACACGTTCAACAATTTTCATAGGAATTTTGAACGGTATTACCTGCTCATCTGGCGCCTCCTCTACTACCTTAGCAGTGGTAGTTGTTTTCCCAAATAGGAATTCAAGAGAAGACCCCTCCATAATGAGATATAGCAGCAGGCAAAAATAAAAACAGCACGTACAATAAATGTTTCCCTTACCAATTCCACTTACCAATAGCGCTACACTCCCCGGCAACGGCGCCAGAAAATAGTCTTGATAACCCACAAGTATAGGGGGTGTATCGTAGTACTTTCGATAAATAAGAGTGTCGAACCCAACGAGGAGCAGAAGGTGTTGACAAGCGGTTTTGATGAAGGATTCACTGTAAATGCTCTCAGACAAGTTTTTAGGAGTTTTTGATATGACAGATAAATAAAGTACAAGTAAATAAAATGCAGTAATAATAGTTGCAGCGAGTGGCCCAATCCTTTCTACAGCAAAGGACAAGCCGGTTGTTGTACTTATAATGACCAAACGTTCTTGAGGACACACGGGAATATTGTCAAGTGCTTTCGCTTCATATAGTTGATTAATCTTCATTGTTTTGATAAGTGTTGTGTGGGTGAACCTATGCTAATGCACCGCCCTTCCTAGGACTAATACATACTTGTGATTATACCCCTTGCAAGCATCCGCAAATACAAGAAAGTAATTAAGATAAACTAACCACAGCCTTAAACTTTGAGATCCTGCTATCCCTCATGCATCGATATACCAACGGGTGTTCAGGTTTCTGTCACTCCGGCAACCCCACAATTGGCAAACGAATACACAATGCATTCCCCTAGGCCCATAAAGGTGAAGTATCATGTAGTCGACGTTCACATGACACCACTAGAAGAATAACACCACAACTTAAGCATCAAACCATTAAATATTACTCAACATAGTTCACTACTAACATCAAGACTTCTCCCATGTCCTCAAGAACTAAACGAACTACTCACAAGACATCATACGGAACATGATCAGAGGTGATATGATGATGAATAACAATCTGAACATAAACCTTAGTCCAATGGTTTCACCCAATAGCATCAATAACAAGAGTAATCAACACCGGGAGAGTTTCCCCTATGAAATAGACAAGATTCAGCCCTAGATGTTATAGCGGAGACGGGGTGCAGCGGCGGTGATGATGGTGTTGGCGGTGGAGATGATGATGATGATCCCGATGAAGTCCAGCTCGATGACGGTGATGATGGCGACGATTTCCCCCTCCGGGAGGGAATTTCCCCCGGCAGATTTCTTCCTGCAGGGGAGCTTTTCGCTCTCTGGTGTTTTCCGCCTCGTGGAGGCGGCGGAATATTTCGATGGCCCCTCTGTGTGTTAGGGTTCCGAGGGGGTCAAGTACGCGAAGGGGGAACGGCTGAGGTGGGCCAGGGCCCCCAAACCACCTGTCGGCGCGGCAGGGGGCCCCACCGCGCCAAGGGGTGAGGAGGGCCCACCATGGCCCATCTCAGCTCCCCTTTTGGCCTCCTCCATCTTCTGGTAAAATAGGAACTTCCATATGTCTCCTTCGATTTATTGATCTTCAGAAATAGTGCATCTCGACGGTGCTTTTTCCAGCAGAATCCTGACTCCGGTGTCCAATTCTCCATTATTCATCAAACATGCAAAATAGGTAAAATAACATAAGTAACACTTCTAAATATGAAATATATCGATGAATAGCAGTAAATTATGATATAAAATAGTGATGCAAAATGGACGTATCAACCCCCCCAAGCTTAGACCTCGCTTGTCCCCAAGCGAAAACTGAGCTCAGTAAACATGACCACAAGTTTATGGAGCAAAGTGTCGATAAATAAAATACGGACAAGAAGCATCACATTCATTGATACACAAGTCATTCTAGACAGCAACTTCCCTTCATATAATCTAACTTGAAATAAGTAAAGGGAACCACGATGAAGTGCATAAAGAGAACCATGATTGGTGAAGGCAAACTTAAACTCTTGGTCAGAGAACAATTAACAGATCATACTTATCTTTCGAGAAGAGTCTTTATATCAGAGCTTATATAGCAGAACTTACATGCTTAATCATAACAGTCTCCTTACAGTCATTGATAACTTTCAAAGTTATATTCATTCGGATAAAAGCTATTGTGCGAAACAAGGAAATGAGAGATATGATTAGAAGTATCAACACATATAACTAATTGGATCTCAACAACTCAAATGCTTGCTTGAGATAGAGAGGAATGGGTTTACTGACTCAACAATAATGTAAAAGATAGGCCCTTCGCAGAGGGAAGCAGGGATTAAATCATGTGCTAGAGCTTTTAAGTTTTGCAAAGCATATAGAGAGTATGAAAATAGTTGTTTGAGCTATGTATGTCGTTGTCAACGAATCGTAGTAAAGTGAACACTAACCCCTTGTCAACCAGACTTTCAAGAGCGGCTCCCATGAAGGACGTTATCTCTACCAGCAAGGTAGATCATCCCTCTTCTCTTTTGTTTACACATGTATTTTAGTTTCTTTATAGTTGACACTCCTCCCAACCTTTTGCTTACACAAGCCATGGCTAACCGAATCCTCGGGTGCCTTCCAACATTCACATACCATGGAGGAGTGTCTATTTGCAAATTAAGTTGCTTACTGATAAATCAGGGCAAAACATGTGAAGAGAATTATTAATGAAAGTTGTAGTTAATTGGGACTGGGCACCCCATTTGCCAGCTCTTTTTGCAAATTGTTGGATAAGCGGTGTATATGCCACTAGTCCATTGGTGAAAGTCTGTTTGACAAAAGTGCTAGAGAAACTCTACAGAACCCTCATGAGCTAATAAACAGTGACACAAAACTAGGAGTAATAAGTTTTGAATAATTTAAAGGTAGCACATGAAGTATTTACTTGGAATGGCGCAAAATACCATATAGTAGGAAGTTATGGTGGACTCGAATGGCAATGGTTTGGCTCAAGGTTTGGATGTATGAGAAGCATTCCCTCTCGATACAGGTCTTTGGCTAGCAAGGTTATGTAGCAAGCATAAGAGTTGAGGGATACAAACAATTATACAAGTGATAAGAATAATCATGCAATCTTCCTTAGAAGCACAAATAGTTTAACTTAAGAATACTAAGCTTATGAGCTACAAAGAAAGAAAGATCATGGAATAATATATTTGCATGCACTCCCTCTCTCTACTTAAGTCTCAAAGTATTGTCTACTACTGACCAATGCTAAGTTTGCCAAAACCAAAAAGATTAACTTGGTGCTCTAAAAAGTGATCCCTATACTAACAACAAGGTTATCAATATGAAAGAGAATTGCAAGCTAAAATAAAGTATGCAGAAAGTAAATGATAAAACTTCTCATTAATATTTCATAACGGCAACTCACACCAAGGGATACATAGATAACCAACTAAAAGAGAGATACTTCCACATTGCAAACCATCATATAAGATAACTTCCCTACTCACGATATGACTTTATGGAAAAGTAAAAGGTAAAGATAATGATGTGATACCGCGGCACTCCCCCAAGCTTGGAACAAACCAAGGGGATGCCAATACTTATGATGAATTACTCCTTCGGTGGTGGTGGTGAATTGTCCTCATCATCAGACTTCCAGGGAAGGGGTTTCCCATCAACAAAGGACGACTTGGATTCGATTATCCTGAAACTAGCAGCAGCGCTTATGTTTTTAAACCGAGTTTCATACTCACAGTTTTGATTCTGGACATCATAGAGTTGCGCCTGCAGTTTGTTGGTGGTGTTGATGAGGTGAAATATGTCTTCCCAGAGTTGTGCAGTCTCCTTCTTATGTTCAGCGACCAGCGCGGACACCATTGAGTGGAAGACTCCCACTTCACGTTCCGCCAGCTTTTTGTATGTGAAGACCTCTTGCTCCAGCTTCTCCATCCTGGCTTCCAGGCTCCCTTCTCCTTTGGGTCCTCGCACGTCTTCCGTCTGCAGCTTTCCATCAACCATCTGCGACTCCTTGGGATGCATCTTCAGCTCATCCATGTATGGGGTGACGACGTTCACAAAGAAACTGTCCTTTGGAGGCTTCGATGAAGACATGGCAGCTCTAGATCTGAAAACAATATCTGGACAGAAACAGCTCGAAACGAAACACGATGAAAAGGCGAGATACGAACCTCGGGGGTTCGGGTGAGTTATATAGCAAAAAGTTTTACAACATAAGGAAGGTACAGGAGGAAACCTGATCGGAGACGAGCTCCGGGGTGCTCAAACCACCAGGCGGCGCGGCTGGGGGGCCCACCGCGCCGACCTATGGTTTGGGCACCACGGGTGCCGTCTCCCATCCGGTTCGGTCTCTTATTTTTCCATATTTAATAAAAACGACGAAAATATCTTCTAGAAAGTTATTCGCGAAACTTTTCTTACCGAAACTGTTACCTATTCGAATCGAATTCTGCAGTCCCAGAAAAATGTTCTTCAATGAAAGTTTCCGGAGTCACCACTTTAATTGTATCAACCTCTTCATTAATAGAATCTCCAGAAATATAATGCTTGAGTCTTTGACCATTTACCACTTGTGTAGAGTTATCTTTCAATGAAGCAATTTTTATTGCACCTGAACGATACACCTCCACAATAACAAATGGTCCTTCCCATTTTGAGAGTAACTTTCCTGCAAAAAATCTGAGACGAGACCTATACAATAGAACTTTCTCACCAACATTAAATTCTCTTTTAAGAATTCTCCTATCATGCCATCTCTTAACTTTTTCTTTAAAGAGTCTAGCATTTTCATAAGCCTCACTTCTCCATTCATCTAAAGAACTTAATGCAACAACCTTTTCTCACCGGCAAGTTTAAAATCTCTATTAAGTTCTCTCACTGCCCAATAAGCTTTGTGTTCTAATTCTAAAGGCAAGTGACAAGCTTTACCATAAACCATTTTATAAGGAGACATGCCCATGGGGTTCTTATAAGCAGTTCTATAAGCCCATAAAGCATCATTTAACTTACTAGCCCAATTTTTTCTAGATTTATTAACAGTCTTTTGCAAGATAGATTTAATCTCCCTATTTGACAATTCTACTTGTCCACTAGTTTGAGGATGATAGGCTGAAGCAATTCTATGATTAACACCATATTTAGCAAGAGTCTTTCTAAAACCACCATGGATAAAATGAGAACCTCCATCAGTCATAAGATATCTAGGTACACCAAACCTAGGAAAAATGACATCTTGAAGCATTTTTAAAGAGGTCTCACCATCAGCACTTTTAGTAGGTATAGCTTCTACCCATTTAGTGACATAATCAACAGCAACAAGTATATGAGTATTACCTTGTGAAGAAGGAAAAGGACCCATGAAGTCGAATCCCCAACAATCAAATGGTTCAATAACAAGAGAATAACTCATAGGCATTTCATTGCGTCTAGAGATATTACCAACCCTTTGACATTCATCACAAGATAAAATAAACTTTCTTGCATCCTTAAAGAGGGTAGGCCAATAAAAACCTGATTGTAGAACTTTCTGCGCAGTTCTATCTCCAGCGTGATGCCCTCCATAAGCACTTCCATGGCATTTCCTCAGTATTTCCTGTTGTTCATATTCAGGAACACATCTTCGCATAATACCATCGACTCCTTCTTTATATAAGTGTGGGTCATCCCAAAAGTAATGCCGCAAGTCATAAAAGAATTTCCTTCTTTGCTGAGCTGAAAAGGTTGGAGGCAAGTACTTGGAAACAATAAAGTTAGCATAATCAGCATACCAAGGACTATCTCGCGAACTTACACTTATTGCAGCCAATTGTTCATTTGGAAAGCTATCATTAACAGGAATAGGATCATAAGGAATGCTTTCCAATCTAGACAAATTATCAGCAACAGGATTTTCAGCACCTTTTCTATCTATGATATGCAAATCAAATTCTTGCAAAAGAAGTACCCATCTAATAAGCCTTGGCTTAGCATCTTTCTTTTCCATAAGGTATCTAATTGCAGCATGATCAGTATGAATAGTGACTTTCGAATCAACTATGTAGGGTCGAAATTTGTCACAAGCAAAAACTACAGCTAGAAATTCTTTTTCAGTAGTGGCATAATTCTTTTGAGCAGAATCAAGAGTTTTACTAGCATAATGAATAACATTTAACTTTTTATCTACTCGCTGCCCAAGAACAGCGCCTACAGCATAATCACTAGCATCACACATAATTTCAAAAGGTAAATTCCAATCAGGTGGTTCAACTACAGGAGCGGTGATTAAAGCCTTTTTCAAAGTTTCAAAAGCTTCCTTACAATCATCATCAAAAACAAAGGGTACATCTTTTTGAAGAAGATTAGTAAGAGGCTTGGAAATTTTAGAGAAATCTTTAATAAACCTCCTATAAAAACCCAGCATGACCAAGAATACTACGAATACCTTTAACATCTTTGGGACAAGGCATCTTTTCAATTGCCTCCACTTTAGCTCGATCAACTTCAATACCTCTTTCAGAAATTTTATGTCCAAGAACAATTCCTTCATTAACCATAAAGTGGCATTTCTCCCAATTAAGAACAAGGCTAGTTTCTTCACATCTCTGCAAAACTTTGTCAAGGTTGTGCAAACAATTATCAAAGGAAGTTCCATAGACGGAGAAATCGTCCATGAAGACTTCCACAATTTCCTCACAAAAGCCATGAAAAATAGCAGACATGCATCTTTGAAAAGTAGCAGGAGCATTACATAAACCAAAAGGCATACGTCTATAAGCATAAGTTCCATAAGGACAAGTAAAAGTAGTTTTCTCTTGATCTTGCGCTCTCACAGCAATTTGAGAAAACCCAGAATACCCATCAAGGAAACAAAAGTGAGTTTTCTTGGACAACCTCTCAAGCATTTGATCAATAAAAGGCAAAGGATAATGATCTTTCTTAGTTACTTTGTTAACCTTTCTAAAATCAATGCACATCCTATAACCAACTACTACTCTTTGAGGAATTAGTTCATCATTTTCATTAGGAACAACGGTAATTCCTCCTTTCTTAGGAACACAATGCACAGGACTTACCCATCTACTATCAGCAATAGGATAAATAATACCAGCTTCAAGAAGTTTTAATACCTCATTTCTTACCACTTCTTTCATCTTGGGTATTAAACGACGCTGATGCTCAACAACAGGCTTTGCATCAGGTTCCATGTTGATGGCGTGCTGACATATAGTAGGAGAAATTCCCTTCAGGTCATCAAGAGTATATCCCATAGCTCCGCGGTGTTTCCTCAACACTCCCAATAACCTTTCCTCCTCTGTACCTGAAAGTTTAGAGCTGATAATAACAGGATATATTTTCTTATCATCAATATAAGCATATTTAAGATTATCAGGCAGAGGTTTCAAATCAAAAACAGGATCCTCCTTGGGTGGCATTGTGGTACCCAAATCTTCCACAGGTAAATTGTGTTTGAGCATAGGTTGACGAAGGAATACTTCATCAAGCTCATTCCTTTCTTCCCTGAAGTTCTCACTTTCATGATTCTCCATATGTTGCTGCAAAGCATTGTTAGGAGCAAGAACAATAGATGCAAGTTGAGCAATTTCAAAATCCTCACTAGGCAATTCAGTTTCATAAGGTGCTTTAGCAAATTTAGAGAAATTGAATTCATAAGATTCACCAGCAAATTTAGTAAAGATTTTCTCTTTCTTACAATCTATAACAGCACCACAAGTATTCAGAAAAGGTCTACCAAAAATAATAGGACAACTATCATTGGCAGCCGACCCAAGTACAAGAAAATCAGCAGGGTATTTAGTCTTACCACAAAGGACTTCGACATCTCTAATGATACCAATTGGAGAGATAGTTTCCCTATTAGCAAGCTGAATAACCACATCAATCTCTTCAAGTTTACAAGGAGCAATTTCGTGCATAATTTCCCTGTAAAGCTCATAAGGAATAGCACTAGAACTTGCACCAATATCACATAAACCATAATAGCAATGATCACCTATCCTAACAGAAAGCACAGGAACACTAGACTTCCTAGAACTTTTAGGATGTGAGACAATATTAGAAGCATCCTCACAAAAGATAATGTGTCTATCTTCTAAATTTTCAGTGACAAGATCTTTAACCAATGCTACAACAGGTTCAACAGTTATTTGCTCATCAGGTTTGGTAGTTTTCTTATTACTTTTACTAACAACACCAGTTATGATAGTATGTTCCTTAATCTTATTAGGAAAAGGAACTTTTTCAATATAAGGTTCTGGAATAATGCGATCAGCAACATTAACCTCAACACCTTTAGATATATGAGAAACAGATTCATCTTTATATGGTTCATGATAATTTTTAAAACCCTCCTTCGGCAAACCGAAATAGGAAGCAAAGGCTTTATAAAAGTTTGCAACAATTTGAGAGTCAAGACCATAAGTAGTGCTAATTTTGCGATAATCATCAGTATCCATAAATTTTTTAACACACTCAAAGTCATAGTTTATACCTGACTCCCTACCTTTGTCATTCTCCCATCCTTCAGTGTTCTCCTGAATCCGATCAAGAAGGTCCCACTTAAACTCTTCTTTATTACGAGTGAACGATCCAGCACAAGTGGTATCCAATAGAGTTTTATCTTGAAAGGAGAGTCTTGCATAAAAGTTATCAATAACAATATTACCAGGAAGCTCATGAATGGGACATTTGAGCATTAATGCCTTCAATCTCCCCCACGCTTGAGCGATACTCTCTCCATCATAGGGCCAGAAGTTATATATGAGGTTCCGATCCTTATGAATCTCACTTGGAGGATAGAATTTGGAGTAAAAGAGAGGTACAATTTCCTCCCATCCAAGAGAATACCCATTCTTCAGCAGTTTATACCAATGTGCAGCTTTACCAGACAGTGATAGAGAGAATAATTTCTTCTTAACTTCTCCCATCGAGATACCTGCACACTTAAATAACTCGCACAATTCATGCAGAAATAACAAATGATCTCCAGGATGGACAGTTCCATCTCCTGCATAGCGGTTATTTGTGACACGTTCAACAATTTTCATAGGAATTTTGAACGGTATTACCTGCTCATCTGGCGCCTCCTCTACTACCTTAGCAGTGGTAGTTGTTTTCCCAAATAGGAATTCAAGAGAAGACCCCTCCATAATGAGATATAGCAGCAGGCAAAAATAAAAACAGCACGTACAATAAGGGTGTGTTTGGTAGCCTGGTCCAACCCAGATAATCCCACCTCACCCGGTTCTTAGGTGTTTGGTAGCCTGGGCGAGCTACTTGGGCCATGCCCACCTCATACTGAAAAGGGCTCTCAGCCCTGCCCGGTTGAGAAGCTCAGATCGAGCTTCGCAAGCGAGCCAGGCTGAGTTCGTCCGAAAAATCCCACGCGTGGACCCACCCGCGAGTCGCGACGCCCAGCCCCTCCAGGAAACCCCTGTCATTTTCCCCTTCCGCGAGTCGCTCTCGACCTCTCCCAGGCCGCGACGCCGTCGACGAGCGTCGCCCGCGCAGCCGCCGCCGAGCTTCGGCCGTGCCGCCGTCGACGAGCGTCGCCCGCGCAGCCGCCGCCGAGCTTCGGCCGTTCCGCCGTCGACGAGCGTCGCCCGTGCAGCCACCGCCGAGCTTCGGCCGCGCCGCCGCGGCGCTGCCCAGCGTCGGCCCGCTGCCTCCCGTGCTGAAACCACCAACGCGGCCGACGAGCCACTTCCCGTGCTTCCGGCCACGACGGAGGAGCATCAAGCGCCGCACCAGCGACACCACGGAGGACCACCAATCGCTGCCGACGAGCTGCTTCCGTTCTTCCCGTGCAGTTCCCACGATGGGTGGTTTGGACCTGATTGCTTTTTCAATTTCTGTTCAGGGTCCTTTCTGTAAAAATTGGGACCTATTTGTAATTTCAATTCCTGAATTTGGAGACCTCTTAGTATAAACTGTGATATAATATTTTTCAGTTATAAGTTATAAATTAAGTTAAGGTGACCACATAATACAAGCATTTTTAATGTTATTTAGCCACGGTTGAAATGACACTCTAGTTTTAGAATTTCTCAATAGATACAAGCCACCAAACAACATCTTATCTGAGCCTGGCTCAACATATACAGGCCACCAAACATATAACAAAATCTCAACGTAACCTGTGTAAGGTAAGCTTGGCCCAATTGAGAAACCAATGTTGAGGTGACCCAGGCTACCAAACACACCCTAAATGTTTCCCTTACAATTCCACTTACCAATAGCGCTACACTCCCCGGCAACGGCGCCAGAAAATAGTCTTGATAACCCACAAGTATAGGGGGTGTATCGTAGTACTTTCGATAAATAAGAGTGTCGAACCCAACGAGTAGCAGAAGGTGTTGACAAGCGGTTTTGATGAAGGATTCACTGTAAATGCTCTCAGACAAGTTTTTAGGAGTTTTTGATATGACAGATAAATAAAGTACAAGTAAATACAGTGCAGTAATAATAGTTGCAGCGAGTGGCCCAATCCTTTCTACAGCAAAGGACAAGCCGGTTGTTGTACTTATAATGACCAAACGTTCTTGAGGACACACGGGAATATTGTCAAGTGCTTTCGCTTCATATAGTTGATTAATCTTCATTGTTTTGATAAGTGTTGTGTGGGTGAACCTATGCTAATGCACCGCCCTTCCTAGGACTAATACATACTTGTGATTATACCCCTTGCAAGCATCCGCAAATACAAGAAAGTAATTAAGATAAACTAACCACAGCCTTAAACTTTGAGATCCTGCTATCCTCATGCATCGATATACCAACGAGTGTTCAGGTTTCTGTCACTCCGGCAACCCCACAATTGGGAAACGAATACACAATGCATTCCCCTAGGCCCATAAAGGTGAAGTATCATGTAGTCGACGTTCACATGACACCACTAGAAGAATAACACCACAACTTAAGTATCAAACCATTAAATATTACTCAACATAGTTCACTACTAACATCAAGACTTCTCCCATGTCCTCAAGAACTAAACGAACTACTCACAAGACATCATACGGAACATGATCAGAGGTGATATGATGATGAATAACAATCTGAACATAAACCTTAGTCCAATGGTTTCACCCAATAACATCAATAACAAGAGTAATCAACACCGGGAGAGTTTCCCCTATGAAATAGACAAGATTCAGCCCTAGATGTTATAGCGGAGACGGGGTGCAGCGACGATGATGATGGTGTTGGTGGTGGAGATGATGATGATGATGATCCTGATGAAGTCCAGCTCGATGACGGTGATGATGGCGACGATTTCCCCCTCCGGGAGGGAATTTCCCCCGGCAGATTTCTTCCTGCAGGGAGCTTTTCGCTCTCTGGTGTTTTCCGCCTCGTGGAGGCGGCGGAATATTTCGATGGTCGTCCTCTGTGTGTTAGGGTTTCGAGGGATCAAGTACGCGAAGGGGGGACGGCTGAGGTGGGCCAGGGCCCCCAAACCACCTGTCGGCGCGGCAGGGGGACCCACCGCGCCAAGGGGTGAGGAGGGCCCACCATGGCCCATCTCAGCTCCCCCTTTTGGCCTCCTCCATCTTCTGGTAAAATAGGAACTTCCATATGTCTCCTTCGACTTATTGATCTTCAGAAATAGTGCATCTCGACGGTGCTCTTTCCAGCAGAATCCTGACTCCGGTGTCCAATTCTCCATTATTCATCAAACATGCAAAATAGGTAAAATAACATAAGTAACACTTCTAAATATGAAATATATCAATGAATAGCAGTAAATTATGATATAAAATAGTGATGCAAAATGGACGTTCACCTACCCTCTTGGCCGCTTGTCGGCACCCTTTAACATCAGAAACAACAGCTAAAATCACTGCAGGTGGCCCGACCTTGTACCTTGCTTCTTCCCGGCGAAACAAGTGAACAACCAGGTAGGGGCAGGCCACCTCTGGTCTGCCCGAATCAAAATGGTCATCAAATAAACTGGATTTAGGGGTGCGCTTTGGCACATGACCCCCGAGCGGCTAATAATCAACATGTATAAATAGTTATATCCATATGTAAAGTCGAGTACAAAATAAGACAAATAATAAACAGATAACAGACTCATGCAACAACTAAATGGCATGCAAACACGCCATGCACAATGCTAATAATTAGCGGTTAAAAAATATCCAAATGTAAGGCCGAAGACTCAATTAGACAAACCATAGACACACAGCTTTTTAAAAAGTATAACCTCACGGGCGCAAAACCCTTTAAAACCCCTAAACCCTAAGAATTGAGCAAACACGAAAAACATACAATATTTTTCGGACGGTGAAATGTGGGAAGAAACTGTGGAATACGTTGGAACCATCGAGGTTGATAACACATGGTAAAAACTAAACCGTCGCACATCATAGATTGACCGTGGGGAGGGTAAACTCCTCGGTTTCTAGAGATGGGACTAGTGGTCGTAGGGGCGAGCATTCTTAGTGGGAGTGACGACGTCGGAATGAGTTAACTCCTCGGCTTCTCTGCAACCGCCACCTATTTTCTGTGATTAAATAGAGGGGTAACCAAACACACCTTCACCTAGTGCCCCCTGACCGCCTGCCTGACGCCTTCCATCTCTAGCTAGTACATCGATCGTCAACTGCTCCTCCTTCCCCAACAATGGCTGCATGGGAGACGCGCTCTGCTTCCAAGTAATTTCATACTTCTTCTCTGCTTTCACTTCTCTACATCCATTTTAAGCTGTTTGCCTTTGGTTTAACTTACTTCCGTTCATCGATCTGCTTGCAACTACGTATGTACAGACCCTGTGAATGGGAGCCGACGTCAGAGACTGGGGTGGTCGCCTCACTGAGAATGAGGAACCTCGAGATTGCAGATTAGTTAGTTCCGGCCCTCAAGCTCGCCAGCAGGAATCTCGACCAGGCAATTGAGGCCAGAGAGCCGTTGTTCAAGACGCAGAACACGACAATTAAACAGGATGAAGAACTGAAGAAGATGATTGTCGACAACTATGATCTGTCAAAGAAGGTTTTGGACCTCGATATCAATCTCGGGATCGAGCGCAATAAAGTATTGGTCCTGCAAAATGAAGCTTTGACCCACGAACATGAGAGCCTCGACAAGCAGATCGAAATGGCCAAACGCGAGCGGACTTCTTAGATCGTCCAGGGCCATATTTCATTTTTTACAAACTTCCAGGTTTACTCTATGAAATGATATCCATTTGTGGTTTTTACCATGTTGATGATTTGAATGTGAACATTTTGTTGATTGTACGAAGTGTGAAACGGTATGTGATGAAATATTCTATATTGTACTATCATCCATCTGATATATTGTATTCACGTTCAACAAAACGCATCCGATACAAATCAAAGAAACCACCATGCGCTCCTCACATAAAGCTCTGTGGACTTGGCATGAACACATCGGTGTCTCCCAATCCATTCGGACGGCTTACCACGCAATACATAGAAAATAAGAAATTCATGCACAACGCACGAATCTTGTCGTTACAACAACATACCAAATAATTAACTACAAAATAACAAAAAAGGTTGGACCATCAATATGACTTCCAACCGTTAGTCGTAAAATTATACCATAAAAGACCTCTTTCGAGAAGATGCACCGTTCTCGAGATACGCACCATCAATAATTTCTGCACATGATTCCCTCACATTTCGAATTACCATGCCAACACATATTCTAAAACCTTTATGTGTTCATACCGCAAAATCTTGAAGTGTTCATACGACTCAATCCTCAAGCTGTTCACACTCGTCTACGACTGCTATATAATCTACATACCACGCCGAAACGACTGCATAGTCGATCTGCCAGAAAAAACACACAGCCACATCCTCTCTCCCTTCCATTCCCTCTCTCCCTTCCATTCCAATGGCGAACCAAAAACTCCCGGCTCTACCACTACGAGGAGCAAGACATGTACTTCAGGGTGACATTCACTCGTAGTGCAGCAAGAGTGGAGAAGTGGATCCGTCGCGTCAAGGAGATGTTCCTCGACAACACACCGGTAAAGTGTGTTGGCTGGGACTGCGAGTGCACCACCGGTCCGAAGACTGTCAAGCAGAAGTGTCTCCCAGCCGAGAAGCAGCGATGTGCCACTGTCCTTCAACTCTCAGTGGGTACGAAAATTTAGTCTTCCAGATAAGCAAGGCCGATGGAGTACCGGATCTCCTAAGGGAATTTCTCAGGGACAAGGAAATCATCTTCTGCAGTGTGGCAATCAACAACGATGTGCGTATGCTGCAACGCTACGGGATTGTAATTCCCAACACGCGCAACC
This sequence comes from Poa pratensis, assembly GCA_947311845.1. NCBI lineage: Eukaryota > Viridiplantae > Streptophyta > Magnoliopsida > Poales > Poaceae > Poa > Poa pratensis. Next base: position 106,894,624 of record CAMZMU010000096.1, on the reverse strand, counting down.
TACAGTCGCGATCCGGAACCCAACGACTAATTTTCCTCCGGGTCTCTATGATCTTGCCAATTTTTATATTGGGACGAACCTTTCGAAGAAAAATACCAAGATAGCGTCCATCAGACAAGAAGGCTGGGACGAAGTTCCACTGAACGTCGAACAAATAAGGTATGCTGCTCTAGATGCTCGCCTAGGGTTTGAGATTGCTAGAAAGTATTGGAAATTAGTTGGGTATAATAGTCCTCAAGATCGTCTCAGTGTAGTTTGAGCAACTTAGTAACCATGAGCATCTCATATCAGCGGAAGCTTGCCGCAAGATCACATGCACTTCAAAATTCTAGAGGTTGTGTGTGTAGTTATCGAGGGGTTGATAATTTCTGGATCCTCCTCAGTTTTGTGTGCGTGTTTATGTACTGATGGTCTTCCATTTGAATGATAAGCATGCATCACTGGAAAGTGCCTTTTACCCAACTGCCAAGTAATCCCATCTGCAAAAAACAACCGAGTTATTACGTCAATTATGTACCGCATTTCCCAACCAACAACGACATCAACGACGCGAGCAGTTACCCTTAGCGAACACGTTTCTTCTTTCATAACGACAGGGAACACCCGCCGGCTTAAGAATGGGGACGTCATGATCTTGTTTCCTTCCCGAATCGTACACAGCGAGAGTGACAGAGATTTAAAGATAGAGGCAGAGAGTAGGAAATGTTTGGTTGACTTAAACAAAACATCCCGACTTAATTGAAACGGGGCAAAAGCTTTGCCTTTTATGTTGATAAAGCAGGAGCAAACACGGGACCAGGGCTAGGCCAAAATAAAAAGATTACATGGTAAATTAAAACTAAATCAGGCGATAATTTCCGCAAGCGCTTTGGCCCCCGCCAGGGTCCAATTCTCCCTCGCTCCTGATACGCTGGATGAGGACGGTGTGCATCGAAAACTTGTTGTTGGCCATGATAAACATGGAAAACAAAAAATAAACAGTAGTGTTATAGCGTGCCTAAGCGTGTCTCAAATCCATCGGTTAAGAACCATGTACTCCATATAACATAGATACTTAATGAGGATGGAACTTCCCACCAAGGCTTCGCAAGGAAGGAACACACCTACCAGGTTTCAAGGCTAATCCGTCTGGGATTAATCAGCCCACGACGGAACCTACACGGTAACTAATACGACCAGAAATCAACAAAAAATTCCAACCCTCCACATCGGGAGGGGCCTCGCCGGCTCCCTGTAGTCGGGTTCAACAGTGAATGGTTCCAGGTCACGTGTTTGCACCTTATGTCATGCCTCTGGTGCAAGTACGTACTCGGTTTGCATGTGCACCAATTTGTTTGTAATGATTTCCTCGGAACAACTTAAAAAGGCATCCCCCAAAGTTGCGAGTACTGTACATGAATTACTTGGTAGAAAAGAACACATACATTTTTCTGTACTACAGTATTGTTAAAGCATTGTGTATAGGTTTATGTACACAAGTTTTCCCGTATTTGTTCTGCATGCAACCTGGACATGATAGTAGTTCCGCATGTGGCGGTACATGATGATCGTGGAAGTCTCTGGGCTAGTTCGATCGTGTAGAATAGAGAGGCATGTTGTGTCTATCTGGTCAAACTACACTGATCATGACGATAGTTTGACAAGACAATACAGAACTCTGACGTGTTATGATCGCCATAGAGTTACTATAGTCCACTCGGTCTGTCCATACTACGACAGCTCAATCAATTACGTGCTACGATGAGGCTATACACCCTAGGACGTGTGAAGACTTCTTCCATACAACCGGCCGTGCCGGCTTAATCGGTCCGGCTTAATCTATTGACATCATTTTCTTCCGTGTAGAGCCTTCATTCGTAATGTAGAAGTGAGCCAACATCGAGATGCCATTAAGAGGATTAGGAAGTCTCGGAAGTGTTTGGCGAGTCGGATGCCGCTTTGTTTAATACAGGCCACCGTTTCATGATGTATTTTAAAATCCAACGGAAAGCCGGCACGCACACCAACCAGGATAATTCAGCACAGGAACGACACGAACAAAAAGCCAAAAAGTGAAGAAGAACCACTCAAGTCTGAGATAATCCCGAATAAACGACGACTGGAAGGAAAAAAGTCATAAGAGGTCATAAAATAGGTATAAAAAGCACACAAAAGGCCAAACAACAAAACCCAATCTCCCAAAAAAATGCCTGCAACCAACGAACAAACAGACATGGAAATATGAAAACACAAACCGGGCAACCAAAGATTACACCATGAAATCTTATCAGACATGCGAGTGAATCTTGCCGTCACGCAGGTGACCGGATGGTGCATTAAGATGGACAAGCCAATATACGCCTTGCTAGGCTGTCGTGCCGGCTTAATCGGTCCGACTTAATAAACTGACATCCTCTTCTTCGGTGCAAGTCCCTTCCTTCGTCGTACTGTTCATACGTGGACATAAATTCTCTCCAACATAAATCCAACGGTACAGCCGGACGAGCTAGACCTGTCGGTGCACGAGCAGAGAGCGATTTAAATCCAGAAATAAATGTCGTGGTCGAGAAAGCTCGCGTGATCCGAATACTGTTCATACGCGGTCGCACCTTGTTTGATAAAAAACGGCCTTGGCGTGCCACACGACCACAACGTTCATGCTCGAAAACACGAGCACCATGACGCCTCGCACGTGTCTACGAAACCAAGCACGTCAGCATCGCGTACGCCAAACGCTATTCATGCCAAATCCAGAGATCCTAGGGAAAATCGAAGCTGCAATACACATCCGATCCAAGGCTAAACGTATAAACCCCCTACCCCAGCACAGTGTACGCAGCAACACAATAATAAATGACATCTAGGTTGGTAACCACTCGGAACCATCTCCGTCTTAATACACCATCAGATCACGCCGGCTCACTGGAGTCGGCATGACAAACGTCCCTGATCCTCGATCTGTATGGGTGCGAGTTAGACCTGACGACACACGAATAGGCAACGATTTAAAATCATGGAAAACTGTTGTGTTGACCAACGATGCATCATCAGAAGACTATTCATAGACGGTTGCACGCCTACCGGATCACAGAGCGCGTGTACATCCCGGTAGAACCAGCCTCGCCGTGCTGCGCAACCATATCGTTTATGCATGGAAACAGGAGCATCATGACGTCTCGAACATGCCTACATAACCAAGCATGTCATCATCGTGTACATAAAGTGCCGACTCCATGGATCCGTCTTATGGAGACGCGAGTTAGAACTGCGGTACACGAGCAGACAACGATTTAACGTAAGCAATAAATGCTATGTTTGACCCGCGACGCATCATCAGAAAACTGTTCACAGGCGGTTACACGCCCGCCGCATTACACGGGGCGTGTACATCCAGCTAGAACATGGGCTACCATGACGCGCGACCATACCGTATATGCATGGAAACATAAGCATCATGACCAGCGAACGTAGGCACGTAACAAGGGACGTCATCATCGCGTACATGACGTATGGTTCCTGGAGTCGGTTTTAACAGCGTATAGTGACGTATGGTTCATGGAGTCGGTTCCGGTGCTTTTATCCCTCCTGTCATGTATTTGACTGAGAATGAGTTCTCATCCTGTTCCTGATGAACAACTCCAATCTCAACCTCGCCGACTCCAACGACGGGGCCGTCCAGTCGGGCAGACGCAATAACTAAAACCTCAACGGACAAGTTTTTATTGCACGAAAAGAAAAAAATAGATCCGCGATGAAGGATCAATATATGATGTTGCTACTAAGGGTAAGAGCTCGTCTCAGCAGCACACCAGCTAAAGAGAGCGAAACACATCCATGGTAAAGACAGCACAACCCGCAGCTGAATAACAGACCAACGCGTGCATCCAGTCGCCGGCTGATGCATGTAAAATGCATACATGAACTTTGCATTATATTACTTATATTTCAATCATATTTGCATCATATAAGGGTTATATCATTGTTTTATATTGATTTTGGGAATATTTCACAGTTTCCCTATTTTTCTGGAATTAACCCTGCACTGACAAAAAACCCTATTTTCTATATTTTTATGTTTCAGGGACCCAAACGACGTCCAAATGACCTAATATTTCACGGGCGTCAGTTTTTGAAAGGAACGAAGAGTAGGAGCGAAGGAAGCGAACAAACGGAGACCCGAGGGCCGAAAGAGGTGGGCCCACGCGGCCAGATTCCTTGGCCACGTGGGCCCCCTATCTTGGGCCTCGAGCCTCCGATGCCGTCGATCTTCTTCCCCGAGCCTCCGTCTTGACTTAAAAACGACTATAAAAATAGTCCCCCGACGGCTTTCGGAAGGGAGCGCCGCAGAAACATAGAAACCATGAAACAGAGACCTGGAGTTGCAGATTGGAGTGGGAAAACTCCGTCGGGGCGCTGCCGGCGTGGTCTCCTTCTTCTCCAACGACTTCTCCACCGTCTCTATGATGAGAGGGAGTAGTCCACCCCTGGATTATGGTTTGTGGAAGTAACTTATGTATCTCTCCTCTCTTTGAGCTTCACTAATTAGCACCGTATGAGCTGCTGAACATGATTACGGTCATCTATGTTATACCTTTGTGGTGGATCTTTTTATGAGTAATATATGTTTGAGATTGCAATAGTTGTGTTTCAGTTATGAAATTAGATGCATATTATGTACCCCGTTCTTGTTTACTTGTTCTGATCAAACTTGTGTATGAGAGCGTGTGAGGGGAACGTGTGCATTAGATGGAGTAACGGGGGGTGGCTAGTGCGGTGAAAGTGACAGAGTTCCGCGATCCACTTGGGTACTTTACCTCACTTTGTTGCCTCACTAGGGATAAAGAAAAAACCTTGCTACCGGAGATGTGGGTGTGACCTTGCCACTACTCCATGACTAGATCTAGCAAGTTCTTATTTTAACTTCATGTCATAGAACTTAATGCTATACTCTGATTTATCTTAATACTAGGATGGCTCGATTTAATTCCCATCTTAGTGGAGTATAAGAGAGATTAATAACAAAAGATATTTATGTTAGGACGTGATGCCATATAATTAGTAACTTGTCATGAAACCTTTTTGTTGCAATCTAATATGTCAATTCTAGTGTTCCTTATCTACCGCTTTATTAAAGAGAGAGTGCATTTGTGAAACCATGAACCCCGGTCCATTTTTAATCATAAGAAACACCTTTCCAACAACTTTTAATTTTTTTCTATTTTCTGCCATTTAAAAATCCGGAAATACAAAAACACTCTTACATCTTGCATTCACAATACAAAACCAAAAAATATCATCCATCATTGTTTCCACCATCCTTGCATATTATTTATCATCATTGCATATTTATTTATTATTTTGCATGCATTATCTTCTCATATCATACTCACACCTTGTGCTTGACAACCACTTGGTGAGGTTGAGGGCACAAAACAATTTACTTTGTTTTGTAGGTTTTCAAGAGAAGAATAAGAAGATAAATCTTTCACTACTGGTTCCCCGAGAGTTCGATATTAAACCCTCGAGTCATCACTCGTGGGGAAAACAGTCTTTCCTATACTATACACTCTGCACTTGGAGTCTCAACCTAATCCATATTCTTTTGACGCAGGTAACTACGTCATAGGGTATCACCGGCTTACTCACAGGTAAGGCTGCGCACGGTTAACCGAAAACCGAGAAATCGAACTGAAAAACCGAAACCAAACCGAAATTGTGGTTATTTGGCTAACCATATGCCTTGCGGTTAATACGGTTAATAACCGAAAACCGAATGGTTAACCATATGCCTTGCGGTTAATACGGTTAATAACCGAAAACCGAATGGTTAACCAAACTGAAAACCGAGAAAACGAAAATAAAATACTAACCATATGCCTTGCGGTTAATACGGTTAATAACCGAAAACCGAATGGTTAACAAAAAACCGAAATGCCTATTCACTTTTATTGACTTTTATTAACTTTACGGGTTACTTGTAGCATGTGATTTGCTACTTGTATAGACTTTTATTAACTTTATGGTTATTTGGTTACTTTGGATCATATGCCTATTAATTTTATAGTCTATTCCGTTATTTTGTAATATATGGCCACAAAAAGAAATTTTCATTTTAAAATTTGTTCAACTTAGATTAATTTGGTTATTACCGAAACCGAACCAAAATTAAATGGTTATTACCGAAACCAAATCGTATTCTCGTACAAAACCGTATTTACCGAAGTATTAAACCGTATAAATAAAAAACTGTATAAACCGAACCGAATTAAACCATATTAACCGAACGCGCAGCCGGACTCACAGGCCACCACTTCACAATCTGTCAAAACATGACGTATAGTACGGTACGACAGTTCGCGGATGAGGAGTGTGTTCCATCGAACCACTTCGTACGCTGTGGCAGTATGTCGGTTTTGATGTATGACGTCAGAGTGGTCTAGGAACCTTCACCTTATTCTGGATTCTGGACTGATTTCGCCGACTCCAGGGAGTAGGCGTGATCGGACGGTGCATTAAGACGGAGGAGCCAATATCGTTGACTCCCCTAGGGCGACACGCCTCGCTAGACCATTTTACGTAATGCTAACAATCAACGGTTAAAAATAATAATATTAGCAACCGACAACTCATAACAGGACCCAACACGAAACTAACCCAGAGAAACATATATAGGAACCTTACACTCTCGGCAAAAACACTAAAAAAAAAAAAAATCTAACAGCCAATAATATTGTTACACTGTATAGAGTGACTCCCTGGATTCACCGAGCAGTGAGATGGAGAAGGTCAGTCCTGCCGACTCCGTGGATTCGTTGGAGTCGGCAGGATTGCCAAGCAGTGAGACGAGAAGGTCTGTCCCTACGACTCCTTGGAGTCGGTGCATCGTCGAGCAGCGAGACGGAGAAGGTCATTCCTGCCGACTCCTTGGAGTTGGTGCATCGCTGACAGTGAGACGGAGAAGGTCATTCCTGTCGACTCCCGGGAATTGGCCAGAACAAACATTTTCTGTTCAGTGAGACGGAGAAGGTCATTCCGGCGGACTCCCGGGACCCGCCAGAACAAACATTTTCTAAGTTTTATTGTTTCGTGCTTCCCGTATGCCAGCGAGTGGGAAGCCCGCCGACGCGTGATCGATGATGTCTTCTGCCCGCTACGCCAACTTCACTGCAAGACTTGTACCACCCTCACTTTTCATTGACTAAAAACAGGAAGAAAAGAACATAAATCTAACAACCAATATCGTTACATATATACACACACCTTCAATTTAGCCGGTGGCGATATCACTTTCTGCAGAGGACATAACTTGATCCGTCACCACTACTGTTTTAAAGAGTGCCTCTTGTAGCATTCTTCGATGTAGTCCATGGCGAAGCAACTTACTGAAGGAGATATGCCCTAGAGGCAATTAATAAAGATTTTTATTTGTCATATCTCGATTGTTCATAATACGTTTTGTACCATGATATAACTGTATTAAGCGAAACATTTAATACACGTGTGGTATATAAACAACCAGGTCCCTAGTAGCCTCTTACTAGTCCGTTGCGATTGATGATCGAGGTTTCTCGATCATGTGACATTTATGTCAGTTGACAGTGGAGTCAATCATTAGGTGAATGATGTGATGGACAGACCCAATATTTATAGACGTAGTCATTATGCCTTCGACCGAGATCAACTTTAATTGTTGTTTTGAAAAATACTTTGATTGCATCAAACGTCATATCTTACATAGTGTGACAATAAAGGTGTCCCTCTCGGGTATCGGAAGGAAGTAGTTGAGGCAGGGATCAAGAGCGGAATTTGCCAATCCGCATAGCAGGATAGATACTCTGGCCCACTCGATCACGGGGATGTAATATCCCGGACGAGTAAAGATAGTATTGTCAATTAACGAGATCAAGCTCAGTATCATGACGCCGGAGATCGAGTCTCGGAGAAATTAAGTATCGCCAGGCAAAAGGTTTAAGACTTGACGTCTAAGGTTCGAACGACAAATTTATTCGTGAACGCACAGGGGCTATTATGGGTATCCACGGCCCCGATGTTAGTCATTGATCGGAGTATGGTCTCGATCATGCCTGTGTGTTTCCGAACCGCTAGGGGTGACACACTTAAGGTAGGTGACGTTTATTTGGATTGGACGCAGAAACGAAAACAGAGAGAAGAACACCGGAAGCGTTCCGGGACTTATCCGATGCAGTTCGGAGGGCGACAAAATCTTCGGAGCTAGAATAAATTAGACAATATGTATTTATTATTAATTAATGTAATTAATAATTAAATCTATTTTTATTTATTTATTTTTGGATTTTTTGGCAGCCCCAAATCTAAATGGGCCAAACTACCGGAAGAGAGGCCCATGGAGGGGGGAAACCGCACCACGGGAGCAAGGGAGGGGTGACTGGCCTAGGTGGGCCGAATGGGGCCTGCCAGGGGGCCGGCACCCCTTGGCCGGCAGAACCATGTGGGGTTTAGTCCCACATGGCTAAGCCACCAAGGGTGACACCCTCCTCCCCCCTTTATATAGTGGTGCCTCCATGCCTTGGAAAATACACCAATTCTCTCTCTCTCTCTCATCCGTTTAGACGTGGCTCCGCAATTGGGGCTACGCACGGTTGAGGTTTTCTCCACCATACGCACTCCGTCGTGCTGCTGGTTTCTCTGGTCCAAGTCTTCTACTTCCACTGCTTCGCTGGATTGGAGTACGGAGGTCGTCATCTTCTCCGTACGTGTGTAAGCTCTGCGAGGCGCCATGCTTGAGGCGCTTGGAGGAATTCATCTTCACGACCTAGAGGTCGGCTACGTCGGTTTCACCAGCAAGGCCTGTGAGGGCGTAATCCCTCTTTTTGGTCTACAAGGGTATGTATATCGATCTCCTCCGTTATGGTATATCTGCATAGTAATAGATTCTGGCTAGTATTAAGGTTATCGTTGTTAGGATTTTTTTGTTTTATGCCTATGATCCCCTTCAGTGGTATCAGAGCCGATCTATGCGTAGATATAGCTGTACGGTTTTAGAACACATGTTTATGAGGGCATCGTTCTTTTAGTAGCTACCCTCTAGCGTGCACTTGTTTTACCGACGGCATTGTGTTGATGAAGCGGCCCGGACCGACTTTACGCGTACGCTTACGCGAGATTGGTTCCACAACTAACGTACGGCTTGTACTGTATATATGGCTAGCGGTGTCTGTCTCTCTCGCAATAGTTGGCATTGCATTTTCAATGGAGGGCCCGCAAGGGATATGAAATAGCGACTATTTGATCGTTGTTGTGGTTATAGGTTCGTAGGTAAGAAACGGTTCTATTTACGAAAGCCCCAGGCCACGGAAAATATGCAAAAGATAAAGTAGAAAGCGTCTAACTTTATTTTGCAGGGACAATGTGATATGATCAAGGTAAGTTCAGTAAATTATTTATAAACTGTGGACGCGAAGGAGACCATTGGCGCAAGACTATATCATGTCGCATTACATTTTGATGTTATTGTGTGCATCTTATATTGTCTATATATATATATATATATATATATAGGGTGTGACTATTCTACAACCCCTATTAAGAGATTGTAGAATACCTATTCTACAACCCTCCCAAAATAAAGACCTTCTGAACCCCTCAAGTACCCATTTGAAAAAATCCACTAACCTCACCCCGACCCGGCCCACCCACCTCCTGCCTCGAGTCAACTCCTACACCCACTTCCCGATCCCGACCTCCACGCTATGTCCGGCACCGCCCGACCCAGCTCCCCGCACGGCCTTGCTCCGACGATGCCCGAACTCAGCTCCCCGTGCTCCTTGCCTCCAGCGCCACCCGGGATCGCCTCCTCGCCCGCGCCGCCCGGGATTGCGGCCACCTGCTCCGCCGTGAAGCCCCATCCCCCACCCCGTTCCGATCAGGTGGCCGACGGCGTGCGCCACGCCCAGCCTCCAAGTCCACCGTGCGTCGCCCCGGGAGGGATCTCGAACTCCACCGCGCGCCGCGCCTGGAGGACCCACGAGCTCCTCGGCACGCTGCCCCGGAGCCCCCGAACTCCACCATGCTCTGCTCGGGATGGCACCTGCGCCCCCTTCCGAGCCCCCTACCTACCGCGTTCCTCTGCCTCGAGATCGAACGCCAGCGGCCTCCATGCTTTGCACGTCCCACCTTCCTCCGCTGCGAGGTCAACCGCGACGGCCTACATGCCGCTCGTCCGCCGCCGACTTCCTCCGCCGCGAGGTCAACCGCTGCTGACCTCCCTGCTCTACGAGCACAACAACAGCCCAAGCGGCCCCATCCCCCACCGACATCACCTGCTCCCGGTCGGTCTGAACTCCAGCGTGCACCGCTCTGGACCGTGGCGATTGCCATGGGCCAACTTCCGTGAGTACCTCTTTGGACCCACGATGAGCGCCACTCGGGGACTCCGGCAGGCACCGCATGTGGACTCCACCCAGTACTGCTCTCGCTCTGTACTCTGGTAGTTTGCGTGTGCTCCGCTGCGACTCGCTCGTGTGTGTGTGTTGTGCCTGAGTCGTGATTTTTTAGTGCTCTGAAACTCTCCACGAGTCGGCAAAATCACGTGTCGGCGATATTCAGAAAAAGATCCTCCGCCATGAAGTTCATTTGTGAGTTTATGCGAAGTTTACTTTCATATGCCGAGAAGTTTAGAAAAATGATGGTCTGCCAACAAAATTTATTTGCAAAATTACTATGAAGTTCACTTACCTATCGGGAGAAGTTTAGAAAAATGATTATGCGTCGAGAAATTAATTTACGTGTCACGGGAACGTCCGAAAAAATGATGGTCAGCAGAGAAGTTTATTTGGACTTTTTTTTTGAAGTTCACATATGTGACGAGCGAAGTTCTAAAAAATGATGCTCAACCGAGAAGTTCATTTGCAGAAATTTTGTGAAGTTCACTTACGTGACGAGCGAAGTTCAGAAATAAATTGTCAGTCAAGAAGTTCATTTGTGAAATTTCAGCGAAGTTCATTTCTGAGACGGTCGAAGTTCACTTATGTAACGAGCGAAGTTCAGAAAGGATTGTAGAATAGTTATTCTACTATGGTTATAATTAGTTACACGACAGTAGTAATATAAGATTATCCCTCCTAAAATACCATTAGTGTTCTCCCTTTAGCGTGCACCACCAAGAAAATTCTACGTTATAAGGCAGGCCGTGATGATCGGGTGTCAGACATATCGTCGTTCGCATACGGTGGGTGTAAGACATGTTTGCACAAGCGTATACGCTGAAGGTTATTATGGCGAGCCTAGCATGTACAGACATGACCTCAGAACACAGTGACCGAAAGGTTAAACACGAGTCACATAGTTGTTGTGATTGACATAGCGATGTCTACTTTTGAAGTTATGCTATCGGCCGTGACGATCGGGGTCGTGTAGTCACTAAAACGATTTGAGGGATGCTCGTTTTGAGTGGGAGTTCTGATAGTTTTATTTTATTAAAACTTGAACCCATATTTATTATGAACTTAGACTTGTGTTTTTGCAAATTCCATTGTAGATGTCTCGCCCCACCTTTAACCTAGGCCTATTCCTTGAGAAAGAAAAGTTTAAAAACAATGGGTCGAACTTCATGTCCTGGTTCCGCAACTTGAGGATCCTCCTCACTCCCCACAAGGTGGCCTACGTCCTGGAGGCTGCCATAGGTGATCAGCCTGCAGACACTGCCTCTAAGGACGAGAAGAAAGTCTATCAGTCCAAGGCGGATGATTCCTCCTTTGTCCAGAGTGGCTCTATGCCATGGAAGCTGACCTGTAGAAGCGCTTTGAGAAGATGAGTGCCTTTGAGATAATTACTGATCTCAAGGCTGTCTTTGTGCCACAGGCCAAGGCTGAGAGGTATGAAGCTTCTGAGCTCTTCTTCTCAGCCAAGATGGAGGAGCACAGCAGTGTGAGCGAGCACGTGGTCAAAATGTCTGGTTATGTTCAACGTCTAAACGCTCTGGAATGCAATATTCCTGATGAGCTGGCGATTGATAGGGTGCTGCAATCGTTGCTCCCTAGCTTCAATGGCTTCGTCATGAACTACAACATGCAGGGCATGTCTAAGAGTCTGTCCGAGATGTTCGTGAAGTTGATGGTCAACAAGACCGTCGATTTTAAGAAATCTGGCGGCAAGGGAAAGAAGAATTGGAAGCTGAGGAAGGATGGTAAGCCTGTTGCCAGATCCAAGGCTAACAAACCTGGTCCCAAACCTGGCGTGGAATGCTTCTACTGCAAGGGAGATGGTCACTGGAAGTGCAACTGTCCCAAGTACCTGGAAGACAAGAAGGCCGGCAAGATTGTCGCAAGAGAGAAAGGTATATGCGATATACATGTTATTGATGTTTACCTTACATGCGCCCAGAGTAATACCTGGGTATTTGATACCGGTTCTGTTGCTCATATTTGTAACTCTCAGGAGGAGTTGCGGAATAAACGGTGCTTGGCGAAGGACGAGATGACGATGCGCCTCGGCAACGGATCAAGAGTTGACATGGTGGCTGTCGGCACACTCCCTCTACGTCTACCATCGGGATTAGTTTTGGTTTTGAATAAATGTTATTTTGTGCCATCGTTGAGTGTAAACATTATAAGTGGGTCTTACCTGTTACAAGACAATTATTCGTTTAAATCAGTATCAAATGGTTGTACTATTTCGATGAATGATATCTTTTATGTTAATACTCCTGAGAGTAATGGTTTATTCTTGTTGAATCTCGATCGTAGTACTCACATTCATAACATAGATGCCAAGAGGATTAAACTTAGTAGTGATACCGCCATGTACATGTGGCATTGCCGTCTCGGTTATATTGGTATAAAGCACATGAAGAAACTCCATTCTGACGGACTTTTGGATTCACTAGATTTTGGATCTCTTGATACTTGCAAACCATGCCTTATGGGCAAAATGACCAAGACACTGTTCACGGATTTATGGAACGGGCGTCGGACTTATTGGGAGTCATACATGCATATGTGTGCGAGCCAATGAGCGTGTCGACACGCAATGGTTATTGTTACTTCGTCACCTTCACTGATGATTTGAGTAGATACGGGTATATCTACTTAATGAAACACATGTCTGAAACGTTTGAAAAGTTCAAAGAATTTCAGAGTGAAGTTGAAAATCAACTCAACAAGAAAATCAAGCACCTTCGATCCAATCGTGGTGGCAAATATTTGAGTTTTGAGTTTGGCACACATCTAAAGGCATGTGGAATTGTACCATAGCTTACGCCTGCTGGACACCGCAACGCAATGGTGTGTCCGAGCGACGTAATCGTACTTTATTGGATAGTGTACGGTCTATGATATCTCTTACCGACTTGCCCGTATCATTTTGGGGATATGCATTAGAAACAACCGCATTCATTTTAAATAGGGCTCCATCCAAATCCATAGCAACGACACCGTATGAGATATGGCATGGCAAGAAACCCAAGTTGTCATTCCTGAAGGTCTGGGTTGTGAGGCGTATGTTAAGAAACTACAGCCCGACAAACTCGAACCAAAATCGGAGAAGGTCGTCTTTGTAGGGTATCCACGGGAAACCATAGGATACACCTTCTACAACCAAGCTGAGGGCAAAACGTTTGTCGCGAAGAACGGCACCTTTCTCGAGAAAGAGTTTCTCGCCAAAGAGATAAGTGGGAGGAAAATAGACCTCGACAAGATAGTTGATCCTAAACTCGAAATTCCGAGTGGCGCAACGGAAACTGTTCCGGAACTGTCCTCCACAGATGGAGTGGGAGCAAATGTCGAGGATGCTATTCTACCTCGTCGTCTGGAAGAACCCGTACCCTCCTAAGTGGTATGGTAATCTTGTGTGCACCGTCATGTTAATTGAACAAGACGAACCTACCAACTACAAAGCGGCAATGGAAGGACCCGAGTCCGAGAAATGGCTTGAAGCCATGAAATCCTAAATAGGATCCATGTATGACAACAAAGCATGGACTTTGATGGGGATTCCCGAAGGGCGCAAGGCCGTCGAGAATAAATGGACCTTTAAGAAAACGACTGATGCTGACGCTAACGGTAACGTGACCGTCTATAAAGTTCGACTTGTCGCAAAAGGTTTCCGACAAGTTCATGAAATTGACTACGATGAAACGTTTTCACCGGTAGCGATGCTAAAATCTATTCGGGTTTTGCTAGCAGATGCTGCATATTACGATTATTCCTAAATGGCAACATTGAGGAAGAATTGTATATGGTAAAACCTGAAGGTTTTGTCGATCCAGAGAATGTTGGCAAGGTATGCAACCTTCAGAGGTCCATTTATGGACTGAAGCAAGCATCTCGGAGCTAGAATCTTTGCTTTGATGAGGTGATCAAAGGTTTTGGATTTGTCCCAAATGCGGAAGAGACCTGCATCTATAAGAAAATGAGTGGGAGCTCAATTGCATTCCTAGTTCTATATGTGGATGATATATTACTAATTGGGGATAATGTGAATCTTCTGAATAGCGTGAAGAATTATTTAAACAGTAAATTTTCGATGAACGACTTAGGAGAAGCTGCTTACATATTAGGCTTTAAAATCTAGCTATCGTGATAGATCAAGGCGCCTATTAGCGTTAAGTCAAAGTACTTACCTTGAGAAAATATTGAAGAAGTTCAATATGCATCTAGCAAAGAAAGGGTCTCTGCCGGTTGTCAAGGGAAAGACATTGAGCACGGCTCAGTGTCCGGTGACGGCACATGATAAAGCCGAGATGGCTAAACAGCCCTATGCCTCAGTCATAGGATCGATCATGTATGTCATGTTAAGTACTCGACCCGATGTAGCGTTGGCTCTTAGTTTGACGAGCCGATTCCAAAGTAATCCTGGCAAGGAGCATTGGATAGTTGTTAAGAACATTCTGAAGTATCTCAAGCAAACCAAGGAATGTTTCTACTTTACGGAAGCTGTGAAGAGGAACTTGGCGTAACAGGTTACGTTGATACAAGTTTCTGCACAGATCCAGATGACTCGAAGTCTCAAACAGGATATGTGTTTAAGGTGAACGGAGGCGCTGTGAGCTGGAGAAGTGGGAAGCAACCCATAGTAGCCCAATCTACAATGGAATCGGAGTACATTGCTGCTTCCGAAGCCACGAATGAAGCTGTCTGGCTGAGGAAGTTCGTCATCGTGCTCGGAGTGTTCCCAAGCGCGCAAGACCCTGTGAACCTCTACTGCGACAACCCAGGCGCTATTGCTAACGCGAAGGAACCGAGGTCTCACTCAACCGCCAAACACATTCTCCGATGCTTCCATGTGATAAGACAGTATGTCAAGGAAGGCGATGTAAAGATTTGCAAAGTACATACGGATCTGAATGTTACAGATCCGCTGAAGAAGCCTCTCCTACTAGACAAGCATGTGAAACACCAAAATGCTATGGGTGTCTGGCTATTATCAAGTTGTAATCTAGATTAAATTGTACTCTAGTGCAAGTGGGAGACTGAAGGAGATATGCCCTATAGGTAATTAATAAAGATATTATATTTCTCATATCTCGATTGTTCATAATACGTTTTGTACCATGCTATAACTGTATTGAGCGAAAACATTAATGCACGTGTGGTATGTCAACAACCAGGTCCCTAGTAGCCGTCCGTTGTGCGATTGATGATCGAGGTTTCCTGATCATGTGACATTTATGTCAGTTGACAATGGAGTCAATCATTAGGTGAATGCTGTGATGGACACACCCAATATTTGTAGGACGTAGTCATTACGCCTTCAATCGTGAGATCAACTTTAATTGTTGTTTCTGAAAGATACTTTGTGTCGGGGATGTAACCCCGGGTACCCTAAAGTTATGTGGTGGCTGAGGTAATAAAAGAGATAAAAGCATGATTTAATGAGTAAAAGAAAAAGGAAATAGAGGAAGAGGCATAAAAAAGCAGTCTGGGCCGAAATAGGCCTTTTACCGGGATATCCAGATCTCGGATGGGCCAGCATACCGAAGCCCCGGGCGGTACGAGTCTATCCGCCGCATACCGGGTGGTCCGAGTCATTCCACGTCTCGGACGGGCCGAGTCCTTGCCGATAGCTCGGCTGGGCCGAGTCTGGCCCCAAACTCGGAGCAGACCTGCAAACTCGAAGCAGGCCGAGGCCTCCACCTCGGGCAGGCCGATATCCCGGAGCAGGCCGATATCCCGGAGCAGGCCATTATCCCGGAGCGGACCACTATCCCGGAGCGGAGCAGGCCGAGATATCCACCTCGGAGCAGGCCACCATCTCAGGCCGAGACCCTTACCTCGGAGCAGGCCTCCATCTCGGGGCAGGTCGCCGGATCTCTGCCTCGGCTGGACCGGACCACCCCAGTCTCGGCTGGACCGAGATGGCCTCGACCGGGATGACTTGGACCGAGCCGTTCTGCACCCTTCGCTCGATCGTTACTTCAGCCTGACGCCAAGATCGCCAAGGGCCGGGTAAACTCTACCGTCCCCTCTGCTTCGGCCAGGCTACATCGGCACAACGCCTCAGCCTCCGACATTCCAGCTACCACCTTGTCAAGTATAAGATACCCCCTGCCACCTACCAGAGATCTCGGAGACAGGAGCTAGAAGACAAAAGCAAGGACAAGGATAAGACAGGCCACGCCCATCCTGGACGTGGCTACAGTGCAGAGGGCGGTACGGGCGTGACGCTTGTACAGTGGTGACAAGACCCCAGTAGTCATATCCGCTACAGTGTGTGTACCATGTGCGGTGGACCACCCCTTGTCCCCTGGGCTCCCTCTTTATAAGGAGCACCAGGGGGAGCGCTCTCCTCAGCCCCGCGCGGGCTCTCTTGCCCCTTGGGCTCATTCTCCCCCCGCTCTCTCTGCTGGCTCCCTGGAGCACATCTCCATAGCTCGCACCATACAGCTCGAGGAGCATTTGTACAGATCGTATGCAGAGAGGAGAAATACACAGAATAGGCTAGATGCTGCAGTAGGGGTTTTATCTCTCACGAGAGCCCCGAAGCAGGGTAAATCCCCGTGTTGATCTGTTCTTCTGTGTGCGCTCTTCAGTGCGCTATCCCTCCTCGAATCCTCTAGCGTCCATCGGCCTCAAACTTAAGCATACCCCTAGGCATCTGTTGTTTCATACCACGACACTTTGATTGCATCAAACGTCATATCTTACATAGTGTGACAATAAAGGTGTCTCTCTCGGGTATTGGAAGGAAGTAGTTGAGGCGAGGGATCAAGAGCGGAATTTGCCAATCCGCATAGCAGGATAGCTACTCTGGGCCCAATCGGTGAGATTACATCAATGAGCTTGCAAGCATGTGACTAGGTCACGGGGATGTAATATAACAGACGAGTAAAGATAGTATTGTCAAGTAACGAGATCAAGCTCGAAATCGTGATGCCGGAGATCGAGTCTCGGACAAACTAATTATCGCCAGGCAAAAGGTTTAAGACTTGACGTCTAAGGTTCGAACGACAAAGTTATTCGTGAACGCACAGGGGATATTATGGGTATCCACGGCCCCGGTGTTAGTCATTGATCGGAGAACGGGTATCGATCATGTCTGTGTGTTTCTGAACCGCTAGGGTGACACACTTAAGGGTAGGTGACGTTTATTTAGATTGGACGCAGAAAAGAAAACAGAGAGAAGAACACTGGAAGCGTTCCTGGACTTATCCGATGGAGTTCGGAGGGCGACGAAATAGTTTTCGGAGTTAGAATAAATTATATAATATGTATTTATTATTAATTAATGTATAATAATTAAATATATTTTTATTTATTTATTTTCGGATTTTTTGGCAGCCCCAACTCTAAATGGGCCAAACTCCCGGAAGAGAGGCCCATGGGGGGGGGGGGGCGCACCACAGGAGCAAGGGGAGGGGCGGCTGGCCTAGGTGGGCCGAATGGGGCCCACCAGGGGGCGCCGCACCCCTTGGTCGGCAGAACCATGTGGGGTTTAGTCCCACATGGCTAAGCCACCAAGGGTGATACCTATACCTGGCCATGGGCCGGGCTTCGGCCCTAAAAAAGCCCGCGGTCAAAATCCTAGGCCCAGGCCTGACTCGACCATCGGGCCTATATTTCAGGCCCAGGCCCGTCCCGTGACTGCAAAATCCCGTCAAAATCCCGTCGGCCTCGGTCCTCGGGCCGGGCCTCTTCCTTAAAACACCAATATGCAAAGCCCAGGCCTGTCCTGTCCCGTCCATCGGGCCGAAATCTGAGGCCCAGGCCCGGCCCGTGGGCAAGCCTAGTCCCACCCAAGCCCGGAAATTTCGGGCCAGGCCGGCCGTCCGGGCCGGGCTTCCCATGGCCAGGTATAGTGACACCCTCCTCCCCCCTTTATATAGTGGTGCCCCCATGCCTTAATAATAATTGGGGCGTGGCTCCGCAATTGGGGCTACGCACGGTTGAGCTTTTCTCCACCATATGCACTCCGCCGTGCTGCTGGTTTCTCCGGTCCAAGTCTTCTACTTCCGCTGCTTCGCTGGATCGGAGTACGGAGGTTGTCATCTTCTTCGTACGTGTGTAAGCTCTGCGAGGCGCCACGCTTGAGGCGCTTGGAGGAGTTCATCTTCACGACCTCGAGGTCGGCTACGTCGGCATCATCAGCAACGCCTGTGCGGGGGCGTAATCCCTGCTTTTCGGTCTACAAGGGTATGTATATCGATCTCCTCCGTTACGGTATATTTGCATAGTAATAGATTCTGGCTAGTATTAAGATTATCGTTGTTAGGAATTTTTTGTTTTCTGCCTACGATCCCCTTCACTTGCAGCGACACAAAATACATACACCAGCGAAAACGAATACCTCGCTTCATGAAGCGCATTGGATCTCATTGTCTTCTTGCACGGTGTAACCAAAATAAGATACCTGTCGTGGAATTTTATCAATAATCAGATACGGAAAACATTCCAGAAAAAGCAGCGACAAGAAGCGATAACAAAAACATAAACTGACCGACAGGAAGAAGCAAAAAAAACGTCATGGCGAATAGGAAGACAAGAAAGCCAACAAAAAATTAAAAAAACTGCGACCACCGAACAGGACAACTCACCACACAAACAACGGAAAGCCAAACCCAAACAAAAGACAACAACAAAGACAAACAACGGAAACGATCCCCAAAGGCCGGAAAACAACGGTAAATAAACCACAGGTCAATCACGAAAGGAAGGAAGCAAAGCCAACAAATGACATATAGTAATACAAAAAATGAAACGAAAGGAAGCAAAATGAGCACAAAACAGACCGAAACAACGACACAATAAAACTTCGCACACATACCTAAAATCATCGATATACACAAAGCAACCTGTAACACCAAATAAACAACCAACGGACGGAAAATAACAGGCGAACACATAAGAAATAAAAAGATGAAGTCATCATCAAACAACTAAAAATCAACTTGAAAAAATAACAAACATGTACACACAATGAAGACGAATCGCAAAAAGAGACGTACCTTCACTACGACTCCAGGGAGCCAGCGTGATCTGACTGTGTATTAAGACGGAGATAGTTCCGAGTGGTCACCAACCTAGTTGTCATTTATTATTGTGTTGTCGTGTACACTGTGCTGGGGGAGGGGTATATACGTTTAGCATTGAATCAGATGGGTACTACAGCTTCGATTTTCACTCGGATACCTACAAAAAATACATATCTAAATCAATGAGACCAACATACCGAAACAACAACTCCAATGAATAATAAAAATATGTAAAACACGGGTCACAAACCCGACTAAACACCGGAGGCTAAATCCAAAGAAAAAACACGAAAGAACTAAAGAGACAAACATAAAATTATAACACTAAAAAAACGAAAGCAGTGTAACCACCTCAAGGAGGCCCGAAGTCCAAGATCATAGATCTGTACCGAGAAACCGACCTGCATCACGATAGCAAAGACCAAATCAAAGAATCTTCAAAGCAAAACGAACTAAACAGTTATCGATTAGCCAAGCGAAGTATCGACCATCAAAACTCACCAAAAATAAAATGACACACGGCGAATGGAACACACCCAGCCAACCGAAAGAACCGAGCAAGAAGACGACCTGCACACAAAAAATGAAGCACGAAAAAACAACATGAGAGCAAGACCCATACAAAAATAGGATTAAGTAAACACCCAAAAATCACACAATAACACGAACAACACGACAAGAAAAGCAACAAACAATCAAGCAGCAAGAACAAACCACACACGATAGCAAACAACAAACAAACAACGAAATGAAGATCGAACATAAGAACAGTATAACATAAAGCACAATGAAAACATAACTGATCTTAACCGGACGAACGAAAAACCAATTAACCGCGACCTGCGAAAAAACAGAGTAACAAATTAAAAAAATGTTAGAAACTCATAGAACAAAGAAGAACAAACAGCATAAGCAACAAACAACCAACGAACACGGATCCAGCACACGGTCGACAACATGAACAAAAAACAACCAAAAACAGAGAAAGCAAGATACGTTAAGAAAACCCACCCTCATCTCAACGGGAACAACCGTGACCGGAAGAACAGCAAACGAATTTCATGGAATACCGGCAGAGCTCGAGAAAAGCACGGCGGAGCAAGAACAACGAGGAAGAAGAAAAGAAGGAAAATGAGAGCTGCAATAACCATCCGATCTAGAACGCAACCTATATACCCTGTCCCCCTAGCACAGTGTGCACGACAACCCCATTAGTTCAGTAACCACTCGGAACCAATGGCGAGACGCCAGCGACACGCGAAATCGGGCCCGAATTCATTATGACTACCAGCACAGTGCAACGTACCCGCCGACGAATGGAGAGAGGCCACCTCGGATGGAGAAATCGGGCCCGAATTCTCCCTGACATCACGAACACTGCAACGTACCCGACGACGACGCGAAATACCAAACGTGCCCCGATGTACTATAGAAAATACGCAGTGGCGACCCATGGAAGGGAAAGATTGGTGACACAACGTCACGAGCAACCGACATGTGGGTCTCGGAAAGGAAGGGGCTCATCGTCAGCGAGAGAGGGGGGAGGAACCACGTACGAAGAAAGCTATCCCAGAGGGGCACGCAATGCATTCGCTAAAACCTAGTACGGTAAATGAACAAAATCGACCAATGGGACGAACGCGCTGCGAATCTGAACCCCTCTGGCACGTCCGCCATACCGATTAAACGCGCAGCATGAGGCCGACGAGTAGGCCCTCGGGCTACAGGTTGTATCGGGGAAGTCGTCAGCGAGAGTGGGTGCACTAAGGTTAGTATGGTTAGGGACTTTGCGAATCCCTGTTCATGCCGGCTCCAGGAGCCGGCGGGGATCGGACGGTGAGGAGGCACGGAGCGGGAAGGATCAGATGGGCAGAAAGCCCAAATCGTTGGAGAGCTCTCAATGGGTATCACCGTTTATATATTTAGATCTTTCCTCGTCAGGAGGGCCTCCAAGGCACACACTGCAGCTCATGCTTCCATCAGTTTAAGCATGTTTCCTTAATTAACCATGCATCCGGGCAGAAACACTCGCACAGTTGGTTACACAAAAACTACCACATAGAAAAATGATAGATTCATAGGTATCATGTGTAAGGAAAATCACAGCAAAAAGACTCGGTTTGGAGTAGTCACCGGTACCACGCCATGAAACCAAACGTGAACTAATATTTCCCCATGTATCAATGTTCTGAATGTTTTAGTTGATTTGCCTACTCTGCTCCTCATTAGCCATGGTTTCATACTCTCTCCGACTTCGGTCATTATTAAGTGTCGGCGGAAATTTACTTACCAGACACAACTTCGTAGCTATGCCAGCGACAAATTTTTCGGATCAAGGGAGTAGTTTTTGCCTTCAATTCTTAATTACCTGCATCGAATTGCAGGACAACCATGCAAAATTTCTTTTGAAACAATGATGAGCACAATGGATGGAGTTCTCTTCTCTTGTCACTCGAAACAATTTCGTTTTAGGTTTCTTTCATTCGCATGATTCTATGAGAAAAAATAAAAAACTTAGAATTGCATTTCATGTCCACCCGACTCATATGACAGTTTTCTATGAAATGTTGCGGATAGAGGGAAAATATATTTTCTAAGAGATTTAAGCGGACAGAAAATTTCTAAGAAATTTTGTGTAATAAGAATCCTTCTATAGGATTTGATCAAAAGACCTGCATAGGAAACTATTCCAAACCTCCAAAATCCATATGAAAATTCTATGAAATTTGCTATGCATTTTTAATTCTTATATTGCGGCGATGACGGCTGGATATGTGCAACATTATGTGTGATGTTTGGATGCAGGGTTGGCGTTGGCTTTCGGCGTCTTAGTAGGGTATTTTCTTGCATCGGTTTAGCACAATATGACAAACCTAGCACTGTTGTCTCTAGGAGCTGGGCGACAATACTACCGACGATGATGCACGCAACATGTCTAGATCTCACCGGCGCAAGGCTTGCGTGGTGCTTCTCTCCTTGATCATCACGACAAGTGTCAGCGAGACAAGAGTTGCCTTTTTGGGGTGCGTCAAACGGTTGTCGGCTATTGGATACCATGGCCCACGGGCTTGGTCCAATTGATGGAACGATCAATGCACTGATTGTTGTCTGTAGTGGAGTCGGAGTGGTTGTCCGTGGTAGAGTCGGAGTCGTCGGTTGGCGACACGATGGGTAATGACGATAGCGTATATGGACGGTTATATGACCGGTGAATCCTCTCATCATTAATTGTTGGGCTCGTAACGGTGCGACACATACGTGATGGCTTGAGACTGGCATTATAAGGGCGGAACCTCAGTACGGAGCCGTATGATGCGGAAGTCTCAAGTACGGTTCCTTGAGAAGGGAGTGGCTACCCCCACTGGAGGTTCGACCAACTACCACCGGTCAATTCCGCTTTGCGCATGAATTATTTGTGAGTTCCTATTTTGGTTTTTGTTGAGTTTTTGTAATTAGGAGCTGCTTCGAATGTATCTAAATTTTTTATCGACACGGGCATTTAGCACCAAATACTGGCTTCCAAACTAATTTTACACTCGTTCAAAATTTGGGCCTTGAATGACGAAAATATTTCCTTTTTTGCTGGACAGCTCCACCTGTTTGACATGCAACTCCCTCGTTATCCCGCCACCTGCCTGCATGACCGTGTCTTATGGAGACACTATCGAACAACTGACTTGCTGTTCGGTGATCCGTGTATTTAGCAGCCTGATGTAATGCAAGAGCAAGCTGACTTCTGCATCGTTCTCGCACTCCTTCAGGTGAAAACAGCACACAGACTTATGAACTCGCTGCATGCGGGTCATGTTCTGTCTGCTCGAATAAAATGCGCACTTTTGTGGCCATGTTTGCATCTGGATTAACCATCAAGGCATGTACTCGCTCCGTCCACAATGTAAGATGTTCTATCTAGCTCACATGTTAGCTAGGTGTAAATTCAAATGAGTGTACATACACATTAAAATATTTCCACATACATCTATATATATATATATATATATATATATATATATATATGTGAATGTGGATAAAAGGTAAAACATCTTATATTTAGAAACGGAGAGGGAGTACTTAGCATACATGGTGAATTGACAGCACAAAGTGACATCAAATTCAGCGAGGTGATCATTTGTTGCTGTCATTGACACCCTGCCCTGCATGCAAGGTATTGTTTTAGTTCCGGATGGTTTTTTGGAAGGAGGTAACTCTGTATGTGAATTTGTTAATTTTTTAAGAGGTTATTTACCACGTCATATCCTGGGAGAAGTTAGATTTCTACTCCCTCCGTTCTAAATTAGATGACTTATATTTGTTCAAATGTGGATATATCTGTACTTGTAACATGTCTAGATACATCCACATGTGGGCAAATAGAAGTCATCTAATTTGGAACGGAGGGAGTACCACATGAATTGTTGCTTCATTTTAAGCATGGCTATCATGCTGAAGGTTTGGGCCAAGAAAACGTTGTCCCTAATGCCGCTGATAGCAACAATTCAGGCCTGGGCCAAGCTAATTTTCTCGTCCTATGTGAATGGTCCATCGTATGGCGGCTATTGTTCTGCCATAGTTTGTTCTCTCTGATACTCCCTCCATTTAATGTTAGATGTTTTATATGTTTCACATTTGTCTAATTACATACTGAAATGAGTAAATATACATACTAAAATCAAAGTTTAAATAGCGGGCTATTCCATTGAACGGCAATTCCGACAGAACCTATGAAAGGATATAGCGAAGCTATAGCGAAACTAAACGCATTTAACGTTTTCTTAAGTAATGAAAAAATAATCTACAATCAAGCAACCTATATTATATATCACATATAATTGACATACATATTCACAGATATCTTAAAACCAAGCATCGACTAGAAATTACATCTCAATAACTAAGCTTTGCATCAATGCACCATATGTATATACAGCAAAAACAAGAAGAAATAATAAGGTAGATGGACGACTTTATGGTACCAAATTGTGTCCCTCTTATGCTTGTAGCGGCTTAGCGGGCTAAATGACTCCAAATTTAGTGCTATAGCGGGATTTAGCGGGCTATTAGCGTCGTTTTCAATTTAGCGTTAAAAGTGTATAGCTTTAGCGGGAGTGCTATTCAAAAGCTATAGTACTTTGACTAAAACGTGTCTAGATGTATTTGTATACATGTGAATATGGACAAAGTTTAAAATATCTTATATTTAAAAACGGAGGGAGTAGTATTTAAAACGGACATTTTATAATTTCTTTTTTAGAAGTGCCAACGTTGTTGATATCTCAGTATCATATTATTACAAAGTACTCCCTCCGTTTATAAATATAAGATGTTTTAGTTTTTGTCCATATTCACAAGTATCTAGATATATGTGGACATATTTTGATATGTATGTACACTCATTTGGATTTGTACCTAGCAAACATGTGAGATAACTAAAACATCTTATATTAAAAAACAAAAACGGAGGGAGTAATGCTCCCTGGTGGTTTGTTGTCATTTCGTTTTATCTGAAACTTGGTTTGTAACAGTAGGGTGGCATTTCCCCCTTAACTGATGCTTTTTGTTGCTTTATAAAAGCAGGGCTCTTTCAGCCTGCCCTCTAAAAAAACGGAGGGAGTATGAAGTGTTGAATGATTGTATTCGAGCTTACATTGTTCTTTGTTAAAATGAAAAATGCATGCAAGTGCAACTATAGCACCTAACACGTAACCCTCCAACTACATGTACACGTAACGCTCCAAGCAGAGGCCAAAACTGCACCGCTAGAGCCGATGTCAACTCGCCGCCCCTCTGCACCGGACCTAAACTGAAGATATAGCACCGCGAGCCACTCGCATCACACGTGACTGATGCATGAAAATCTGCAGTCGGCCGGATGCCATTACTCACCACGTGCTGAAAATCACATCTTGTTTGTCCGCTTGCTTGCTTGCGTGTCCAAACAGGACCACGTACACCGGCTGACCCTGTTCTGAATTTTCTTCCGCCGCACAAACTGATTGTGAAATGAACAGCGTCAGTTGAGATCGGTGTGTTGTATACAGGAACAAGAGTCCGTCATTTTCACAACCACTATTCTCTGCAAGAGCAAGCAGGGGTCCTGCTACCTTCTGCATCCACCCCGGCTGTCGGCACCCTCTTCCTCATCAGAAACAACAGCTAAAATCTCTGCAGGCAGGCCCGACCTTGTACCGTGCTTCTTCCCGGCGAAACAATCGGGCAGGGACGGGCCACCTCTGGTCTGGCCAGCTCATGCTTGCATCAGTTTAAGCATGTTTCCTGGATTAACCATGCATAAGGCACCGCAGCTGGTTAAACTAGAACTACTACAAAGAAAAATGATACGGAGTAGATTGATAGGTACCCCACGGAAATCACAGCAAAGAGACAATTTGCAGTAGTCACTGAAACAACGTCATTAAGCCAAACGTGAACTAATGTCTTGCCATGTATCAACGTGCTGAGATTTCCAGTTGCTTTTGCCTACTTTGTTTTGGAACCATCGTATGCATCATTTTGATGCTGAGGGTGGCGATATCCCCATTTCAAAAAACATGGTTTGATAGTTTTTTATTTTTGACAAAGGAATTGAAACCGCGTGTGTCGCACAGGCGGCGCACGAGGCGACCCCGCCGCCACCCCAACCCCTCCTTCCCCAGCTCCTCCTCCCCTCGCCGCCGCCGCCGGCGGCCGCCGGCCGGCCCGTGGCGGCGGCGAGGCCTCTCTGCCACCTCTTGTCCCCCCCCCCCCCCCCACTCCTTCTTCCTCTCTCACGCTAGGGTTTCCTGTGGAGAGGAGTCCGCGGCTAGATCTCGGCGCTTGGTGCTCCGGCCGTCGTGGCCACCGGCCTTCTTCCCCACGGCGTCCTCGTCACCTGGCAGGGGCCAGCGTGATGGCGTCCACGGGCTGGGTCGCGTGCGCCGCCGCGGCAGATCTGACGACCTTTCGGCGCTTCTTGTGCTGGCCGTTTTGGCCAAGATCTGGTGCTGGTTGTCCCGTGTGTGTGCGCCAGGGATGCGTCTCGCGTGCAGCCGGACGAGGAAGGGTCCTCGTGCCGTTGTCTGCCTCCCATGGATTCTGGCCATTCGTGCGGTGCTGGTGCGTCTTGCTCTCCGGAAGGCTGCTTGTGAAGGGATGCAGGGGTTTGGTGGAACTGCGCCGGCGTGGCTGCTGGGGTGGCCGGCTGCACGCTCGCGGTTCGTCTCCGGCGGAAGACGGACGAGGTTGGTGTCGTTGGAAGCCGGGGCGGCGGCCTCGGAGTTGGCGGACGCACGGGTGGCTCATCGGCAAGCCCCGTGGCGGCGGTGTTGGTCGTGTTCTTTGGCCGTATGGGCGGCTGGATTGACGGCGTTTGGAGTTCCTGGCAAGGTCCGGCGAGGGCGCCGTTCCCCGCCCAGATTCTGGCCTGGAGGCTCTGTTGCAGGCATGTTGTCCCTTACCCTTTGCGGTGGGGGTTGGAGTTGGTTGCCCTCGACGTTGTGTTGGTGGGTGTTGGGCCGAGCGAAAGCTCAAGCCGTCGTGGACGCCAGTGTCAGCGACGCCCGTGGGCGCCGCTTTCCCTCTTGGGGGCGACGTTGTGGTTCCACCCCCACCTCCCTCGTGTATGCTCCGGGTGAAAACCCTGGTCTTTGACCCGACGGTGGCAGCACTACTACGTTGTGACCTCCTTGGAGGCACCGTCTTGGAGCATGGGCCTCCGTGCTTCGATATGGCAGTTTGAGTGCAAAGTTGGTGCCTTTTCGTAGCCGGTGATCTGAAGTGATGTTGTCTTGTTCCTGTGCTTTGGTGGAGGCACAACCTAAGGACACGGTGGTTCGATCCCGCCCCTCTGGTGGCTGGCCGTTTTATGCAAGGGTTTGGTGCTCGCCGTGTGGTGTGTCCAATCCCACCCCTCTGGTGGTTGGCTGTTCTACGCAAGGGTTTGGTGCTCGTCTGTCTTTGGTGCGGTCTCCGCTCGGCGTTGTGATGCTCGGCATCCCCTCCTTCGTGGTTGTCGTCTGCTCAAGGCTCTAGCTTTCGTCTCCTGCATTCCTCTCCGATGTCAAGCTCTGTGTTAGCTATGGTGGTTTCTTCGCTGGTGGTCCGATCCTGCCTCTTGGCTGGCCGTTCTACGCAAGGATTTGATGCTCGGCATAGTGTAGCCGCTTTTCTTTTAGCTTGACCTTGTTCTGCTTTGTAAGAGGATCTCCTCAACACCTTGTATCGTGTGGCCGACTGGCTTTATTAATTTAAAGCTGGGCTTTATAGCCTTTTTTCTAAAAATAGTTTTTTTATTTCAATTCTTAATTACCTGCATCGAGTTGCACGACAACCATGCAGAACTCTTTTCTCTTGTCACTCGAAACAAATTCCATTTTAGGTTTCTTTCATTCGCATGATTTTATAATAAAAAACGTGCAGTCCAACCAAATCATATGACAGTTTTTTTAATGAAATGTTGCGAATGGAGGGAAAAGATAATTTCTAAGAGGTTTAAGCGGATATAAAATTTATAAGAAATTCAGTGCAAGAAGAATCCTTCTCTAGAATTTGATCGAACAACTTGCATAGGAAACTATTTCAAACCTCCAAAATCCCTTTGAAAATTCCATGAAATTTACTATGCATTATTAACTTCTTATAGTGCGGCGACGACAGCCGGATATGTGCAACATTATATGCGATGTCTGGATGCAAGGTTGGCGTTGGCTTTCAGCGTCTTAATTAGTAGGGTATTTTCTTGCATCGGTTTACAACAAATACCATAAACCCAGAGCTCTTCTGGGCGACAACATTACCGACGACGACGCATGCAAGGTGGCTAGATTTCACCGTGCAAGGCTTGTGTGGTGCTACTCTCCTCGATCATCACGACAAGTGTCACGGAGACAAGAGTTGCCTCTACGGTGTGCGTCAGACGGTTGTTGTCTATCGGATACCATGGCCCAAGGGCTCACTTCAATTGGTAGAATGATCAATGCGGTCATGGTTGTCTGTGGTGGAGTCGGAGTCGTCGGTTGGCGAGGCGATGGGTGATGACAATAGCGTTTATGGACGGTTATATGACGGGTGAATCTTCTCATCATTGATTGTTGGGCTCATAACGGCGCGACTCGCACGTGGTGGCATTGGATTGGCATTACAAGGGCAGACGACGGAAGCTTAGTACGGAGCCGTATGATACGGAAGTCTCAAGTACGGTTCCTTGAGAAGGGAGTGGCTACCCCCACTGGAGGTTCGACCAACTACCGCCGATCAATTCCGCTTTGAGCATGAATTGTTTGTGAGTTTTATTTTGGTTTTGGTAGAGTTTTTGTAATTTGGAGCTGCTTCGAATGTATCTAAAATTAGTATCGACACGGGCATTTAGCACTAAATACTGGCATCCAAACTAATTTTACACTCGTTAAAAATTGGGGCCTTGGTTGAGCAAAATATTTCCTTTTTTGCTGAGAAAATTGCAAAAAAATCACCACAATTGGTGGTTAAGTTTCAAAAAACCACCGATTTTCACCTCTTTCGCAAATCACCACCACTTTTCGTTCAGAACGTAACGGAAAACACTCATTGTGTCTGTTAGCTCGTTTTAACAGTGATTCTGACAAGGTGCGGGCCATTGACAGGTGTAAATTTGCCTGCCACGTCACGCCTGACAGTGGTCCCCACCTGTCAGGATCACAGTTAAACGAGCTAACATACAGCATCAGTGTTTTCTGTCACGTTCTCAACGAATAGTAGTGGTGATTTGCGAAAATGGTAAAAACTGGTGGTTTTTTTAAGCTTAACCACCAATTGTGATGTTTTTTTGCAATTTTCTCTTTTTTGCTGGACAGCTCAACCTGCACAGCTCATGTTTGCATCTTGATTAACCATCAAGCCATGTACTTACTACTTAGCATACATGGTGAATCGATCTGCAGGACAAAGTGACGGCAAATAAAACGAAAAGAACAAACTTTGCTGTCACTGACACCATGCCATTGAGCTCAAGTTCAAGCTACTGTTTCAATTCCAGATGATATTTCGGTAGCAGGTTAACTCCGAATGTGACTTTGCTAAATTATGCGGTTCTTCACCTCGTCATCCTGGGAGAAGTTTCATTTCCGTTGCAAGCCTGCATACTCGCACAGTAATTAACCTCATTTTTTGGAAACCATTATGAGCGCAATATACGGAAGAAATTTCTCTTATTTTGTCGCGAAACATCTTCCCTTCTCGCTGATTTATGCTAGTCTTACTCTTAGTTCCTCTCTGTACACTACAGGAACAGAGTCTACCTGCTACTACTACTGAACGGAACGGACATCCCTGCTGAACGAACATGTCTTCCGTCCGTCTCTAGACGCGCCTGACCCTCACCGGGAGCCCGCCGCTGATGGACGCCGTCAGCCCCGGCGCGAACCTGGGTGCGGCAGCGCCGGCACCACCATTGTCCCCAGCCACCTCCACGTCGAACATCCTCACCACCGCCACGCTCACCGCCTTCATCTCCATCACGGCGAGCTCCTTGCCGAGGCACACGCGGAGCCCGGCCTGGAACACCGGGTACCTGTACAGGCTCTCCGGCGCGAACGTCCCGCCGGCGCCCGTCAGCCACCGCTCCGGCCGGAACTTCTCGTAGTCGGCGCCCCAAATGCGCGGCATGCGCCCCATGGCGTAGGGGTGGTACGTCACGCGCTCGTTCGCGGACACGTACGTGCCGTCCGGGAGCACGTCGGCCGCGGCGCAGAACTTGGAGTCGAACTGCACCGGCGGGAACAGCCGCATGTTCTCGTACAGCACCGCGTGGGTGTAGTGGAGGGCTTGAGGTGCTCGTACGTGGGTTTTGACGCTGTGGTGCCCTTGCCCTTGCCGGCGGCGGCCGCCTCCGCGCGCATGGCTGCCACCACCGCGGGGTTCTTGGAGAGGAGCATGAAGATGGTGGTGAGGGCGGAGGCGACCGTGTCGCGCCCGGCCAGGAGGAAGCTCACCACGATGTCGCGGAGGTACTTGTCGTCCACGGCGCCGGCGCCGTGCGCCTCCGAGGCCAGGAACCGGGACAGGAGGTCGTGGCTGCCGGCCACGCCCAGCTTCCGGCGCTGCCGTATCATGGCCGCCGCCAGCTCGTCGACGAGGCGGATGGAGTTCCTGAGCTCCCTCTCGGACCCGACGTTGAGAAGCCGCTTCGCCTTCCAGACCAGCGGAGACGACGCCGCGCCGCGCATGGCGGAGAGCCGCGACGCGGTGTCGAACGCGCCGGCGAGCTCCGACATGGGCATGTCCAGCTCGAGGCAGCCCGGGTCGAGCCCGAAGGAGATCTTGCAGATGGTGTCGAAGGCGAAGCGCCGGAACACGTCCTGGAGGTCCAGCACCCTGCCATTGTCGGCGGCGCCGGCGAGCACCGGCAGGAGGCGCGCCTCCACCTCCTGCGCGACGATCCCGTAGGCGTAGGAGCGCACCGCGACGCTGCCGAGCTCGAGGCTGGCCATCTTGCGCTGGTGGCGCCAGGCGTCGCCGTCGACGTTGAAGATGCCGCCGCCGAGGAGGTCGCCGAGGATGGCGGCGAAGGCTTGCCCTTGGGGTAGTTGTCGAAGCGGGTGCGGAGCATGTGCTCGACGTTGGCCGGGTTGGCGGTGACGGTGCAGCCGAGGACGTGGACGGTACGGTGCCCGTGGGCGACTCGCGGAGCAGGTGCGCGTACCAGTCGCCGAGGTTGGTGAAGTCCCGCGTCCAAGAGCCCGTGAGGTAGGAGCGGCAGACGTGGCAGCTGCACCACGGCCACCGGCGCACCAGCAGGAGCACCGCGCCGAGCGCCACCACGCAGAGAGACAAGCCGAGGAACACCATCCCGGCGCACCGCGCGCACCATGACAGCTCCTCCATGCCCGCGTCCATGGCTAGCTGCAGGCTGGCACGGCGCTCCCTTGAATCGGAGGAGCAGGGTGCAGGGGAAGACAGCAAAACAATGTGATCCTTCTTTTCGGGTGTGGGAAGTCGAGCGAGGCGTGGGCGTATATAATGTGAGTGGACGGGGAAGAGGCACATGCCGCACGTGCGACAAATCTTAAACAACGCATTTCTTGCCATTTAATTTTGAGTGTAGACAGCTCATGCCCCCCGTCATCTCCATGACACGCAGCTCCAAAATTGGAGTGGATTTAATCCACGTTTATTACTAAATGTTTTAGGATAATTTAAAAAAAACATTTACATAACTGATAAAATGATATTAATGATGGTTGGATAAACAAAAACACATCAATTTTCTACTACTCGTGGTCATCTTCCAAAGTAGATCCAGTTACTTGTGGGGCGCCGTCCATACCGAGCTCTACCAGAACGTCCATGGTGAGCGGAGGAGGACTCGGGAGATGAGCATCAGTGGTAGAGGAGGAGGCTCCTGGGGAGAACGTGGGATGGCATGAGGCAGCCCCGGCAAACACGACATCGCCTTCATCTTGTGGCTGCAGGATACTGGCCGCAGCGCCTTGTGACGAACAGCTGCCAGCGTCTTCCATGGCGAGCGCGGGAAGGAGCGCTGCACATATCGGAGGAGGAAGCGGTCTTGGTACGCTCGGCCGTGCTCGCTGGTCTCGTGTGGCATGTCAGCTGCGGGAGAGAAAACACCGCGGAGAAAAGGCTAGTGGGTACGTACGTGCTATGAGGAAAAGCAACGCACGGCACGAGGCGACTGATGCATCAGTCGGCTGCCAATTAGCTTTTCCCTAAAATATAGTACAGTATAAAGTTTGACCAAACTTTTAGAAACAAATTATCAACTACGGAGTACAATACTATAAAGATATCATATGAACAATATATTTCATGGTGTATCGAACGATATTCATTTTGTATCATAAATGTGAATACCTCTTTTTCTAAGATCTTGGTTAAACTTTACATAGTTTTTCTTTTTATAGAAATTCTTTTTGGGAATGGAGGTAATACAAACTAATTAGAAATGCTTATTTCTTCAACTAATTGATATACGATTAACTAGGGTTCTCTCACTACTTTCATAATTGCATCAATATCGTATTTATATGGATGGTTCTCTGTATTGACTTAGTACTAGTTATTTCTCGGTCAAGAAAGAAGTGCAAAATCGAATGCTTATTGATTCGTGGATATTATGAATTCCACTAGAGCTTGGCATATACTCTACACCTTGGGGAGGCGAGTCGTGCTCCCTCTACGTCCTTCCCTTAATTACGCTCTTGGCCTCTGAGCTCCACAATATCGCCTATCTCTTCTCTTTTTTCCTTCTGCCTCAACCGCTTGCTCATCATAGTTTTTCTTTTTGCTTGTTGATGAGGCCTTCCCCTTGTCTACATTCACCATAGTATCATAGTAGGAGGATGCCGACATCAAGGGTTCACCCTAATAAAGAAACTACTCTACGCATAGGGCCCATTAGTGCTAGTTGGCTTCCATTGGTGAGCCTTTGCGTAGCAGTTGCCATCTCTAGTTGTCATTGTTGTTTCAGATCAACCTCCTCCTTCCTCTTCTCTTTGTTGAGGTATGGGGTGTACAATTATATCACAAATTAATTTTCTATAGTGTAAACCAATATTATGTTGTTGTTCTAGATCACATGATCACTACTAGACGCTTAGCCTTGTAGAAGTGGAGTCGTGGTTGCACATCGGTACAATTGTAATCGTATTACTTCTTCTCTCGCAAATCCATCGCACAGTTTATCTCGGCGTAATAGGTGCAACGCCTCAAAAATATCCACACATATAAGGAGGAACATCACTTGACGAATTGCTAGATCTGATCGCTTGACTTGGGCGTGGAGGTAGTGGTGGATAGGATTTCCAAAACCTCTGAATTGGTCAGCCCTTAATGTTGTCCATGCCCTCTTCTTGTATATAAAAGCCCTTAGATGGGTTCCAACACCCATGATCCAATAGGATTCCGTGTTGTTTCCAATCCCTTAACCCTATATGTTCACGTCCACGCATGGTCATGACCCGAGTAGACCGAGTAATCTCTCAACCTCTACCCATCTTGGGTCACGCATACTCATACTCGGTCGATATAGAGATGCTATTAGCGACTAGCAAGATCTGTCAACTTCCAAGTGTCCATAAAGTCAGTTTGACGAAGCTTCACAATGTGGCATATGCATTATTCTCACAATTTACTAGTCAAGCATAAGGCGAGTACTTGTCATCATTGTCTTTTCTTGAAAGTTGTGATGCTGATTCGTGAGCCAAATTAACACTTGAAGTTAGTCCAATGTAAACACGATTACAAATTGGATCACTCAGAGGGCCCATGACATGTGTTAGTGATGAAGGGGCAAATCCTTTATTAATTGACCATCACTCTAAACATGTTACGGGTAGCGTTTCTAAGCATGTCAATTCACATCCCAAGATATACATATATGACGTTGTGCGATACTAACTTATGAAACATTTCGCTTCTTCTCGCAATGGGTATGTTCATATTGTGCTCTCTAACATGAACCCTATTATTAGGTTGATATGTTTGTACCAACCCGTGAAACAAAGTCATCAACCAACACATATATATGATATGTCTTTGAATATGAATCATTCAGAGTATTCATCACATGAAATATAATGTTTCACAAACTTGCCGATCTATGTTGATGATATTCATTAAACAAACCAGTAACTCATGAACACAAGAAAACGAGATTGCACGTCGGGCATATTTCCAGCATTTCTTTCTTCATCCCTTATCTCAGTCGCCCCCTTCCTCCTCATGTTAGATCGATGATAGGCGCCTCCTAGGTACGTGCGTACAAGTGTTTCCTCGTAGGGCTAGGGACCGAACAATTGAATTAGTTACATTAATAAATATCCATACACTTATTAATCAATTACCAATCCCCCTCTTGTACTCCCCCCGTCAGCGGCACACACCCAATCCCCAGCCCCGATTCCACCCCACCCTCTTCGCCGCGGTGCCAGCGCCCACACCATTCCTGGCCACCGTCCGCATTCGACCTGCGGTCGCCACTGCTAGCCTCCACGCCAGCGGCCCGAATCTGTGTGTCGGCATTGCTTAGACTTATTTGGCGGCCCCAGAGAGCTCGGGTCGTGCTTCCTTCCTCGCCGATGTCTGCATCTTCTCCCGTGTAGCCACCGCCTGTAGCCCATGCAGACGCAGGTGTAGGCGTGGTTTCACGGCTGCCCTCCCGAATCGGGCCAGGACAACTGAATTTTGGCCATCGTTGGCTCGGTCTCGCCGGTGAACTACAACACATGGCCATTTTCCTAGCCGCGCCCAGGTATAGCGCCGTCCTCTGTTTTGTTGCATGTGCCACTAGTTTGTCCCCCGCTTTTATTGATCATATATTTCCATGTAGATGGATAGTTTGGATGGGTTATTCTATGCCCATTTCATCGATTCTTTAGATGACTCATCCGACAATGATACCTATATTTGGGTGGCGGCGACAACCCTCATCCACACCACAATGAAAATGCACTTGCAATGCACAAATGATCGGGTCGGTCGTGCGCCAGCATTGGACCGTGATAGAGAAGGCAGCTATAAACAACTTTACAAGGATTATTTCCATCGTGCCAATCCAACATTCCCTGTGCCTGTTTTCGGCGCCGCTTTCAGAGGGCAAAACATGTGTTCATGCGTCTTCTAAAAGGAGTGAGGGAGTATGATGATTACTTCGAATGCAAGCCCAATGCCACCCGATGCTTCTCTTCTTACCAGAAATGCACTCCAACTATCCGGATGCTTGCATATGAAGTTGCAGGTGATCTCATTGATGAGTATTTGCGCATGAGCGAGTCCAATTGCCTTGAGTCAATGTTCAAGTTCTGGAAACTCGTGGTTCAGGTGTTTGGCCCAAGTGTTTGTAGAGAACAAAATCGAGCCAACAATGTCCGTCTGTTGTCAATCAACAAATCAAGAGGCTTTCTTGGGATGCTTGGATGCATAGATGGCATGCACACAGAGTGGAAGAACTGTACATTTCCTTGGCAGGGGAAATATATGGGACATGTTGGAGAGTGGACAATCTTACTTGAATCTGTGGCATCTCAAGATCTCTGGATTTGGCATCTTTTTTTGGCATGATGGGTTCTCACAATGCATCAACGTGTTTTAGCACTCTCCGGTATTCTCTAGCCTTGCAGAGGGCAATTATTGAGTGGTCAATTTTCAGGTCAATGGCCACCCATACACCAAGGGTCGATGGCATATACCCTTTGTGGTCTACATTTGTGAAGACAATCCGCAATCCTAAAGGAGAGAAAAAAATCATAGATTAGCTCAACAAGAGGCTGTTAGGAAGGATGTGGAGCACGCATTTGGTGTGCTCAAATCTCGTTGGGTTATTGTTCGGCACCCTGCTAGAATATGGAGCAATGAGACGATGTGGGAGATGATAACTGTTTGTGTGATCGTGCACAATATGATAGTTGAGGATGAGCGTGATGACAACCTCTACTACCAAGGGGGGGGGGGGGGGGGGATTTCAAGGTGAATTGATTGAGCCTGCGTCTGGACCGTCAACGTTTTAGCAGTACCTTCACGTGCATCATGAGATTCGTGGTCAGGAAACTCACAATCAACTTCAGACTGATTTAGTTAAACATGTGGACTCAAGTAGGAAATCAGTAGTCATCTTCTTTCCATTTCATTTGATTTTATTTAATTATGCGAACAATATTATTTAATTATAAACTATGTTGTTTATCTCGTTTTGGACTGTTTAAATTTTATTGGTTGTGAACTAAGTTGATCTACAAAATAACTGAAATAGTAAACAAGGGGCAAAAAAATTGGCCAGCCCCGAACCAAATGGGGCTGTCGTTGGGTGCACCCCCACCCCAAGCGGATCAGGGGCGGACATGGGCCTCCGGCCTGTCTGTCAACCTCCCAAACGGACCAAAACGAGCACTTTTTGTGTCCGGTTTGAGGGCGCCGTTGAAGTTCCCCTAAGAGGAAGCATCTACACTCTCTTGTTGCCCGGATTGGCAGCCTTCAGTAGCCTTTTTGGATTTCCTTTTTAGTTATGTATTGGTAGGCTTTTTCTGCACCACCACCCCCCCCCCCCCCCCCCCCCCCCCAACACCTTTTCTGTTGTAAACATTCTTTGGTTTTGGAATAAAATGATGTGGGCCTTTTGCCTCACAGTCTCAAGGTTCCAAAAAAAAAAAAATCGATTACCATGGCATATGTGACCTAGTCATAAAGAAGGAACGTTTCTTAAGCGTGGTTGTAACCGAACGCCTGCCTATGTTGCTGTGTGTGTCATTGCGGAATTCAGGCCTTAGATCCGGTATATCAAAAACATTTTTTTCTCATACGTGGTCCACGAACAAATAAGAGTATAGACGTAATTGATGTTGACGCCAGTTTGATTCTATCAATTAGTATTGTGTTCCATATTGTCGGTTCTGCCTGTTCAAAAAAAAATTATTGTCGGTTCTGTGCCAGATGAGGGTTCTGTGCCAGATGATTCCTACGCATGACACCTTGCATTTTTGTTTTGCTTTGAAAGAGACATGATTGTTTGTTTGAGTAAACACTTTGCTGAGACAATTGCTCCTCTGAAGAAACACATGGCATATAACAGGTCAAATTAAAATGAGCCATATTAGTGCCCCGAATAATTAATTAATACTAGTACAATGTTAGTGGACGGCACAAATACTAGGTCAAACAAATCGAGCCGTTTCAACGAATAATCTTCTCTGGCACTGAAAGGAATTGCTCCAATCGTGTAAACTGTATGCACAACGTGCGTGGAAAATCCAGAAACATTTTTAGCCAACATGGTTTCTAGAAAAACAGGTCCTAATTAAGATGCAACCTGTTTTCTTTTTGTTGTTAATCTGGCAAGATCCGCATAAAATTTCAAACCTTCAACTAAGTAAATGGGATTCATTGGACTTTAAGCTTGAGCACCAATGTTGAATGATTCTCACGACAATGTTCAACGACCCGATTAAATGTTCATTATATACGTATGGGGAGAAAAAAAAAAGTAATTGTTGATCTATATTCTCTGTCAATAAATATTTTCTGCATACTTTGCTCGTGCCAAAATGGCACGAGGAGAAAAGGATGCACTTCCTTCTATGCTACTCCACCCTAACTTCCTAGGGGGAATAGATTGTTAGTTTCTGTAGCTGCTACAGGAGATTGGAACTACCTGTTCTTCTGAGTATATCCAACTGTTCTTGCAGGCTGTCATGGTATATATGAATTCCATGTTTCTGTAGCAGATCACAGCGCCCAAGGTTTTGATATCCCTATCCTCTCTTGACTCTATCTTTAGCTATGTGGTTCTCAGTTTTTCGCCATTGAAAAAACAGAGCAGGGACCATCACAGCAGTCTGCATGAGCGAACAGATCAAACCAAATCGCCCCGGGAGCAGATCAAACCAAATCTCTCCTACTTGATGTATACTACAAATGACGCAAACACTTGCTCTTTTTTTTGCTTAGGCTTTCGGTTAAGGAGCCCCACTCGATGGCTAGCGCACATCTCTGCAACATGGAGAGATCTCAATACGGTTGTTACGGCACGCAAAAGTGACAGCGAGAAAGAACAACTATACCTGCTATAAGAAAGAACATATCGCAAGAACAGATCGTAATTAGCATGCTTGAACTTTCTGACGGTGGTCCGAAAAGATGGCGGCATTTTGCCCTGAAGCAGTGGAGGAGGAGATACCTTTTCCTCATATGACAGGACACGCAGAGATACGGGCGCCACTTTCCAGCAACTGCTCGATTGCTTGCACATAGTCCCGCCAATTCCAGCAAGACGATTACGCAGCACGTTGCCCAAATCAATGTCAGCTGCAGCACATCGAGAGCTAGTCAAAACAGGATCAGGTAAGGGTATCAGAAATAATGTTAAGTAATGGCTTGCTTCCCCCATTTGTGTTTCTCTAATCCCATCAGCCATTCATTTGCAATAGTTATATGTAGTGTCGGAGGAGCAGCGGGTTTGTGTAGGTGATGACCGAGTTGTGAGTGACGCAGCAGACAGTCGGCAGAAGGGGAGAAGCTATTAAACTAAGAATCCCACTCACCTTTGCAATGTGATGTGTGGTATCCTTTCCTCTTCTTCTCTAAAGTAGAGATATCCAGCTCCTCCTATGTATTTTTCCTTTGTTTTTTCAGGAATAAAAAATGCTTCCTTATGGAGTTCTGTGTGGTATACAAGTGTTCTTCAACTGGGAGATGAGAAAAAAAAAGGGAGAAGGCATGGTAAACTGACGATATCACTTCACAATAACCCATAATATTCAGTAGGCTAGCAGTAGACACTTTGCTTCTCTTCCAAGTGACCAGATACCCCGGCGCCCCTTAAAGATTGAATATACTGGCAAGAGCTTCGTGTGCACATATGTTGAGAGGTGCAGACAAAGACGGGGATCGGTCGCTCTCAGCATTGTCAGCTGTACAGCCGAAATCACAATTTTGCACTCCTGTAGTGCTGCCACCAACAAGCACTGCACTTGTCGCTAATTTTGTGTGCTGAACCACTAGTCAATGCTTGTGCGAGGACAAGCTTTCACACCAGGTTTGCAGTTGCCTTACAGGTTTCAGGGTAGCTTCGCTAGAAGCCTTATGGGACTATACTATAGTGAAAGTTGATCTGTCACCTTCCTGTAGTTGTTATGTTAAACAATAAAAAAATACTATTGTGTGAGATAAACAAGATTGAACCCCCAGGGCAGTCAAAAGATGACGATAATGCATCAAACCATTGATGTAATTCCCACATTGAGCCTTTGTTAAAAATACTACTTGAAGAACACTTAGATTACAGATGATGTCAACAGAAATGTATAACTTTTTTTGTGTGGGTAGAATTGTATAACTTCAAATTAACAAAAGCAGTCTTTTAAGTCACCAGTATGACATATAGTTAATGTGGAGATACACAATACAACCCTAACATAATCATGCATTCTAAAAACATGGACAAGTTACCATATAAGGTAGATCCGTATGTGAAAAAATTGAAGGCTAAAAATTGAAGGGCTGTAGTTTCATTTTACCATAGTTAACACTAAGGGAAAAAAAAGTTAAGAAAAGACTCCTCCTTGGTAGTAACTTCTTACCAAGAGAAAACCGGCATATTACTGTCGACAATAGTTAAGAATGGGAACAATGGTACATATCTGACAAGTTAATATGTGCACATGATGACTATCACAAATTGCTGACACAAGAATTATCAATTTTAAAATAACATGGTAACCTTTTACCAAGAGAAAACCAGCATATTACTGTCGACAACACAGCTCGGATTGCCCATATGGCTATATCCATTCCTTTTTTGACATTTTTTTTCGAAATGGGGAGCAAAGCCCCAGCCTCTGTTTCCTTTTTTGACATGCTTCCATATCAGAAATAAAAGTAATTCGGAAACTTTCAATACTTTAACTATAAATATTATTTCGAATATTTAGATTAAGAGCTTGGATATCATATGAATATGGTTAAATTTGTCCTGAAAATTCGTAATAAAATGGTTTCTTGTGTTTTACATATATATTATAGTAAAAATAAGTGGTCAAAGGTAAATCTTGATGACTGTGAAAATGTCCAAAACGACACCTATTTTGTGATATGGAGTATATGGAATGCATGCTCAAAAGAATTTCCCTCGGGCCTCATCAAAGAAAAGTACAAGGAGCATAATTATCAGCATAGCATTTTTTGGGAGATGGAAAGTCATCCCACTTACCAATATCCTGTAGAAAACATATCTATACGACAACAGAACCAATGAACAATCATGATGAAGTGTAAAGCGCAGAGAGGGAGACCTGTTTGTGCTTAATATCTGTTTGGCAAGAACCCATATGCTTTGCTCACAGTATGTTGTCTCGGGCTCCATCTGTCATCCGCTGACTGAAAGAAATTATCAGAATACACTGGAAGAAGTGAGAGAAGAAAAAAAGAAAAAAAATGAAAAGGTAAATATGAACAAGGCCAATAGGATAATATTTCTCAAAAACTTTTCTATGCACCCAAAACAACATTCTCCAAGTACAAAATTCCGTGGTTCACTTGGCTTTAGCAAATCCCTTCAGCGCGGCCTTATGCATGCACTACACCTTTCTGATGCATTTCAAAATACAATATAATCGCCTCCACCCAATTATGTTCTTTCCAGCTCCAATCTATCAGGAAAGTGCAAGTATATTTGTTTTGGCACCGATCCCCTTTTCATCATCACATGAAAATTGTGATAAGCCAAGTCAGCTCTCCCCATACTTCCCTCAGCATCTTCCGAAACCAACAGTGCTGAATAAAGATCTCTTCTACACTATGTGTGAATAAACACAGTATAGGTGACCGCTGAGGTTGGAAAATCAATACCATGCCATCCAAAATATTCCTTACTTCTCTTACGCATCCCCGCTCACAATACCCATGAAGCAAGCAAGTGTAAGTGACACAGTAAGGCTGTAAACCATCACTGGCTATCTTCATCCACAACGCATAGGCATCCTTCAGGTCTTGCACAATCCGTTAATAAGAACATCGTGTGTGACTGTATTAGAATAAATCCTCTCAACAACATCTCCTCCCTCAACTGAAAAGCCTATGAAATAGCACCTAGAGTCAGCTCCATAAAAATCCTTGTATATTGTAGGCAAAGCAATCTGACTGCAAACCATCGGTAAGCATTCCCTCACTGAATCCCTTAGCCGTCGAAAGGTTCCTCACCTTACATGACCCATTCAGGAGAACTGTATATGTACAAACATCAGGCATACAACCCTGATCTGCCATCTCCTGCTAGAATCTTCTAGGCCCCTCTAACTACAATGAACATCTATAAGAATGTTCTATGCCAAAACTGTTGGTGCTAACCCAGCACACCTGAAACTAATGAGCAACCACAGTGTCTCCTTCGACTAATCAAGTTCCCTGCCTTACAATATCCATTCTCTGCAGCATTGTACGCAATCAAAAAATCTGGTCTCCTTCGACTAATCAAGTTCCCTGCCTTACAATATCCATTCTCCTTCGACTCACAGGACTCTTAGATAGAAACCAGCATAGTCTATGAATTAGCATGAACAGTTTATTGAACTTGGTTGCACTCGTAAAGCGAGCGTGAAGAGAGCAGCGAAAGAAGCCCACGGAACGGAGCGGTTATTTTTCCTGACTAGCAAGTGGACAGGCTCAGATGGCGTAGCTTATGTGTCATGCTAGGTATCTTTTATTGGCCTTTTTTTCTCTCAAGGGATTGAAGATTTTCCTCTATACTGACAGAAGCAGAGAGGCTGGTCCAAAATAAGGAAGCAGGCTGGGTACACATGGTAATAGAACCCACTGGAGATCATTCAATCGGACGTCTTCCACAAAGTCAAGCTAGAGTAAGTGGCGTAAGATAGATGCTCACTTTCATCGACCAATGTACCTTAAATTCCTATACGTAAAGTCGAGAGCTAGAGAGAGTAAATGAGACGTTCAAAGGGTGAAGCTAACGCTTCCCTGGCCACTAGGGAGTCATCAAAGTCTGACTCCATACACTTGCTAGCTAATACTGGATCGTCAAAGATCTGATTCTATTTCATAATACCTTCTGTCTCTCTCCTAAGGGATCCAATCAGAAGGAATTCCCTCACTTCTCTCATGATAGTCGGTCGAGTTCCCTTTTACTTTTTTTTGAGTTTCGCCTCTCCTCCTTTCCTTGTCTCCATTCTGATTGATTCGCTTCTTCGCCCAAGCACTTGGTTCGCCCCTTACTATAACCATCCCACTCAATCTTTTACACCGATGTTTCGTACTCTCTCGACCAGGTCATCATAAGAAAATACTGCCAAATCTTTCCGAAATGAGAGAAGGAGGGAAGACGCGCTACAACTAACTGCTGAAGCAAGATTAGCGCTAAGAAGCAACCCTAGTTTAAGTACTAGCGTCCCACCCCAACGTTCTTATACTTAAAAAGACTCTCCCCCGCTTGCTGCTCGCCTCAGCCAGACGTGGCTTATGTAGTGGTCGGCATTCCTACGTGCTCCGACTGATCCCCACTGGAGATTATATGAGGGGTCTTGGAAACAGTCGTGACGCTTTGGTGACGAAGGTCACCGGGGTGACTATGGAAGGATTCCGTGGTAGTCTCTGACTCCCTCCAACTCAATCAATATCAAGAACATGTCGTGAGCATGAGGTTTGGTTAGGCTTGGCTGAGTTTGTAAGAAAAGATAGTAGGTTGAGGGGCTTCATTGATTAGTAAACCTACGGTGCTGGTAAGGTGGTCGTCCGTCTCCGCTTTGCCGGCCGATAAGATCACTGAGATTGACCAGCCAGCTGGGTAGGTTTGGCTATTCCTTTATATTGAAAAAAGGAGTCAGCTGTCTGCGCGAGTCACCTTCCTTAGGCTCCGAGTCACCTTCTTCTAAGCTCCACTGGACGACACGGCATTCTCGTTCTATAGGCCGGCCGTACTTGTGATGGTTCCCCAGGATCCAATAAATCCACTTAGGTCTACGTTGCCGCGATATTGTTCTATGGAAGCGGGTGGGCTGCTCGAGCCTCTGTCAAAACCTCTAGCAAGTAATCCTGTAATAAGTGGACTATAAGTGACGGCGCCTGACCCTTTTTTGGACAGCCGCATTCTGTCAACGAGCTGAGCCGCCTTCTGTCAACGAGCTGACCTTTCCTGGCCAACCGACTAATCACCACGTGATATATTCATGACATGATTCGGCAAGCATCTGCCGGGAGGCGCCTCCATGGTTCCATGAGCAGAATGAGAACCTGATCCACCTTCCACTTGCAGAAAGAATCCAGCAAGGTAGTACTATGGAGTACATGGCAATGCTCGGCTGTCACCACAATCTGGATCATCGCCGCGAAAGCAGAGGTATCTCGTCCCACCAGGCCGCATCACGTAGCACACAGAACACGTGGTTAGAGTCCTTGACGAAAGGATCCACGCCGTGGCGCGTATCAAGCAGAACGCTGAAAGGCATGGCGTCGAGCAGGTGGTGGGCGCGGGGTCGTGGGTCTGGG
Organism: Poa pratensis; assembly: GCA_947311845.1. NCBI lineage: Eukaryota > Viridiplantae > Streptophyta > Magnoliopsida > Poales > Poaceae > Poa > Poa pratensis. Next base: position 106,851,243 of record CAMZMU010000096.1, on the reverse strand, counting down.
CGTCTGGCATTCGGTCGAGAACTTGGTGGGTAAGCTCAAGGTGGGGTTGAGCCGTTGACGCGGTAGTGGGAGTGAGGGGGAGCGGACAAGCGCAAGGAGAAAGGACATGAGCGGGAGGAGCAGGCCGAGGCGGAGGCCGGGGGGTGACGAAGCCAGGATTTGGGGCGAACAGGTTGCGTTCGTCGCGCTGCGGCAGTGCGGCGTGGGGAATCAGCGCCGCGACGAGGAGGAGATAGCTGCTATGGGCTATGGCAGTGGCGGCGGCGGCGGCGGCCGGCGCTTGAGATTTGCAGGACATCGTGGAGAGTAGCACTGATCAAAGTAGTTGTCCTCCCGCCGGCGCGTCGCAAATTCGCAGTGAACGCCTGAACGGCAGCCTGGTTTGTTATACTGTACTTTATATACTCTTTTTTACAGGCAATACATAGTTCGTGAATATGTAACGTCCTGGAAAACACCGCCGAAAAAACGTCCTATGAAAGATACAAATTTTGACTGTATTTTCTTCTTCATTTCAAATTTGTGATGGTTCGAGAAAAGGCACCATAGCCGGTAGCCTTAGGTTCTGGAATTTTTTTTTTGATAAGGAAAAGCCTCTCAGGGGTATTTTGTGAAACTCTTCAAGAGGAAGATTGCCCAATTCGATGGCCTTCCCTGAAACCAAAAAAAATTGCTCAACTCGAGAGACGTAAAGCAAATCAACCTTGTTTTTTTTTTGAAATTTAAACACATTATATTAAGCTAGCAAGTCGTCTCATTAAAAAACCTTCCAGTCCCTTAGGTTCCTGGTAAGGAAAAGAGTGCGTAAAAAACTTGCTGTCTCAACCAACCATAGAATACATCGTCTGCGATTACATCACGAACACAAATCAACCTTGTTAATAGAGGGAGAGAGGGCAAAATTGGCAATAAGACGGGGTGATAAACTTCGCTAAAAGGAGATCAAGAAAAGCCAATGAGATTAAATTGTTGTAGCATGAAAAACGTTCACTTAATGCACTTAATTAACACTCAAATATAAAATGATGGAGGAGTACCCTACGGTCCCCGATGTCTACCCATAGTGATATTTGCTGGGGCTCTGCTCCCTTAGCCGCGCGGTGTGAGAGTGGATGTTGTTCGACAGGGAGTTATAGCATAAAACCACCACAATTGCAGCCAAATTTCGAAAAACCACCACCGGTATTCGCGAAATTTGTTGCAATGTGCGCTAAAAGTCGACTGAACGTGAATTGACACGATTTCTGACAAGGGGACCCACCAGTCAGGTCTTAGGTGGCAGAACGAGTGGACTTTTTGCTGACGTGGACATGGGCCCACCTGTCAGACAATAAAAATATCTAAAAATAATAATAAAAAGTCGGGCGTGCTCGTTCCAATCGACCGCGCGGTGGTCTCACGCCGGCAGAAGAGAAGAAAGGCCGGAGCAGTGTCCTCGCTCCGGTAGGGGATGAGCAGGGGCGGCGCTGGTCCTCGCGCCGGCGGGACGGAGCATGGCAGCGGTGGTGGATCTGGGAACCATGGCGGCACGGGCGGATCCGAGGCAGGGGATGGGAGTGGCGCTGCCGGCCAATCGAATTCGAGGCAGGGGATGGGAGCGGCGCTGCCGGCCCAGAGAAAACCAGGATGGCACGGGCGCTGTCGGCCAGACGCGCAACAGTGCGGTGGAGCACGGTTAGCAGATGGGGGTAGAACGAAGGTAGGCCATGGATATCTGGCATGCCCGGGTTGACCTTCTAGCACGGCAGGAGGTAGAAGGTGTCCAGGGCAGCGGCTGAGCAGGCTCTCGGGCAGGTCGACGGTGGCGCGGGAACTCGTCCAGGCGGCGGCGGCGCACGGCGCGGGGTCCCGGACAGGGCGGCGGCTGCACGGCGCGGGTCGTTGTCCAGGGAGGCAGCTGCCGCGGCGCGGGTCGTCGGTCCAGGACGGCCGCCTCGTGGGCCCTCAGCCAGGACGGCGGCGGCGCGAGCGCTCAGTCCAGGGCCGCGGCGGCGTGGCCCTCGTCCAGGGCGGAGGAGGCGCGAGCCCTCGGCCATGGCGGCGCGCGGGGATCAGACTCGATTTTTATTTATTTTTTGGAGATATTTTTTATTGTCTGACATGTGGGCCCATGGTGCCATCTCAACAAAAAGTCAACATGTTCTGCCACGTAAGCCCTGACTGGTGGGTCCCTTGTCAGAAATCGTGTCAATTCATGTTTAATATTTTTTAGCGCACATTGCAACAAATCTCGTGAATGGTGGTGGTTTTCTGTGATCAAAACACAATGTGGTGGTTTTTCGAAATTTGGCTACAATTGTGGTGGTTTTATGCAATTAACTCTTCGAGAGGCGACAACCAGATCGCTAGCGCTGGCTCCATATTATCTCAAAAAGTATGTCTCCTTGTCAACAAAGAAAAATTTACATGACATTGAAATTACAAAATAGACGATAGAAAAAAACTATATTTTACTTTTCTACAAACCAAACCATATACTCCCTCTTTTCCAAATTAGTTGACACAACTTTATCTAGATTTGGATGTATCTACACACTAAAATACGTATAGATGCATTCGTATCTAAATAATGTCGTGTCAATTAATTTGGAATGGAGTGAGTAGGAAAGAAAATCTTGAACTCTAGAAGTCACAAGAAAAATGAAAAATAATCCTCCTTAAAGAGTGCAATGGTTTTCAAATTGACAGGACGAATGTCACAAAAACTGAGAAGGTTAAGTTACATTGCAATATTATTTTTCAAATAAATAATCCGGTCATTTAAATCTTTTTTTCCTTGAGACTTTAAAATTATTTTTCCTCTTGTCGGACCCGACTATGTCGGGACTCCTCCTCTTTCCCCGCTCTTCCCGCCTTCTCTTCCTCCCCGCTCCACCCTACCTCCGCCCTGACCACTCCTCCCGACGCCCCGCTCCCTCATCCCGTCTCCTCGCCCGCGCGTCCACCGCCGGTAACACTGCTCCGCATCCAAATCGCTTCTCGATCCACTCCGTCTTCGATTCAATCGACCGCACCCCCAAATGGATCGGCATGGGTAGGCAAACGGATCCGGTTTCCTGATCCAGATTCCACCCTGATAACGAAGCCGAAGGCCATTCCGCCCCATCCGGACCGCAATGGGGATCTCCAAGGTGACGGGCGTCGCCGCGACGGCGCTCCTCGTCGCGTCCCTCGCCCTGCGGAAACTCGGCGTCAGGACCGCCGCCACGGCCCCCGTCCTCGCCACCAGCGGCGTCGCCTACGTCGTCACCGTCGCGTCCCACACCTCCGTCAACGTGCCCTGGATCCTAGGCAAGAACGCCTCGGGCCGGTTCCCGCTCTGGTCCGCCGTCCTCTTCGGCCCGTTCCTCGTGCTGGCCCGCACCTACGCCAAGGTGAAGAGGTTCCTCAGGAAGGAGAACGTGTACGACGAGATCGCCGACGGGCTGTACCTCGGCGGGTGGCCGTTCATGCCGAAGCACCTGCCTCCCGGGGACCCGTCTGTCGTGGATTGCACCTGTGAGCTGCCGAGGAGCGCGTTTGTGAAGGCCGACGAGTATGTTTGCCTCGCTACTTGGGATACCAGGGCTCCACTGCCGTCCCAGATCGAGTTCGCGGCGCGGTGGGCGTGCGAGAAGAGAGCCAAGGGGAAGCCGGTTTATGTCCACTGCGCATTTGGTAAGCAATCATCTGCCTCTTCGCTTGTTATGCAGTCGTCTTTCCGTTAACAGTTGATGTGATAGTGAACATAATTTGGTAATTTTCTTGTATCAAAGTAACACTGCACGAAGACTAAACGGCTATTTGTTTTTTCCCATGATTTGTAACATCAGGTCATGGAAGAAGTGCTTGTGTCATGTGCGCCATTCTAGTGGCGATGGGCATTGCTGATAACTGGAAAGATGCCGAGAACATCATCCGAGGAAGAAGGAAGATCAAGATGAACGCTCTTCACCGCAAAACCTTGGAAGATTGGTCCAAAACTCGAGTTGTCCAGAAAAAGGAAAATTAGCCGTGAGCCGATTCCTTTCTTACATGATATACTTGTTCTGTGAGGTGAAAGCCGGTTCAGAATACCATAAACCTGATTTTCTAGGAATACCACATTCTTTATTTCCATATTCCAATCCATATGTCAATCATTTGTGAGACGAGGAAATCCTTCCTTCCCTGCCTGAAGATGCAAGAAAGTCTTGTTCGTTGTATGTGTAGTGGTAATGTAAGGAACTCTTTTTACAGCATAGTCAGTGTTGTGCAGTGTACACTTTTATATTTATAATGGAACCAACTTGAACTTATCATCAAGCTAAGATCTTGGACTTAGAAATTCAGAACTAGTAGAATGGAAAAACTGTGCAGTTTGCTCTTGTAGCTGTTTTGTCCTACTTGTTTATGTGCCGCCTGCAGTCTCACGCCTTAACAAATTACTTATATATAGCCTGCATGTTGACGAAGATACTGAAGTGCTAACGATATAAAAACAAGGCGTAGTTTGAAGTTATGACTCAACACTCAACAGCAATGTGTGCACTATCAAACTCTGAATGAGGTACTAAATTTTGATATTTGGAACAGATTTATGCTTAGAGAATACTCCTTGCCCCTTCCTGATGATAATAAAATTGTGATTAGATATGACTATATGAGTTATTCAATCTATTTTATATAACCTTCTCCCATTTTATGGCGATGTGATATTTTTCCAAGTTCTGTTAGATAGCTCACCTATTATTTCAAAAGATATTTGGACAGTGGGGCATGGTAGAAAGTGTTCTTACGAAATGCAGGCGTTGTAGAAGCAATCAAAAGAACACATAATTAAGTAATATTTCAACAATGAATTCTAGATGTTCCTAGTTCTCGCTCCATTTTTTGATACATCAAACAGTTTTACTCTCGTGAAAATTCTGATGACAATTCTACCCATTCTTAGAAATTCTCACAGCTCTGGAGCTTCTTCTGTTTCGCACTTATCTGCTACTCCCTCCGTTCCAAAATAGTTGTCTTCCAAAGTGGATGTAGTACATTACAAATGGAAGACAACTATTTTGGAACGGAGGGAGTACATTACATTCCCAAAAAAATCTTCCCAGCTGCTTTGCTTTTGCTCCTACTTTGAAGGTTAGTTCCATAATACATTTGAATCAGAAGGCTGAATATTGGCTTTCAGATGGATGTGCTGCAATGCTTAGCTGTCCACAATTGCCTTCATCTGCCATTAGTATCCTGTGGGCAATACAGGCACCAGCAATAAATAGATCAGGGATGTATCTAAAAAAAAAATACACTACAACTGCTGAGCCTATTCTTCTTTTAGGTCCAAACATAATTTTGTTAGTTGGCCGCAATAGCTGAAAATATCCTATGGAAAAAGCAACAGAAAGCATGTCTAGTTCTTGTTCTGCCCACCCTATATCAAGTTTGTTTTGCTACTTGTTTTTAGTGCATGCTATGGTGTACAAACAAACTTGCTGACTTTTGAATTTTGATTGCTGGTAGGAGGGTGGTCCATTCCATGCTGATTTGGTAGGCCACATCTGGGTATTAATAACTAAGATGCTTTTGACCTCTGCTAAGCCCTGGCTCAATCATATGCTCTTATATTTTTTAAATTCTAGATAGGCAATAACTTCAACAGCTACAGGTAGCAGAATTTATTTTTAACAAAAGAAACACTAGAGGATAGAGGTAAGAGTTACATGGTACTTACTCTCGAGGTCGAGAAGCCCAGAGAGAGCTTAGGGCACGGAGACGGTTATGGTACTCGCCAATGGCCAAGAAACATCGAGCTGCCTGCCTAACTGTCAGAATTCTGTGCATATGGTGAAGAGTCTGCTGCCTCAAGTTATCAGCCTGGAAATTACATGTCACACATGTTGATTTAGTACATACCCATTAAACATATCCATGGCAACTTAAACTCAAAGCACATGGCAGTAATAAATTTGTTTTGAAAAACTCTATGTTATGGTTAAACAAATGAAATTTGAAAGAATAATAACTTCGCAAATTGCGGAGCGATTGACCTGATATATTCTGTTAAATTGACAAATTACTTATATTTGGCACCGTTAGTGGAAGCACTGATGAGGTAGAAACTAATTAGTACATTATTTATTTTTGGCACAGTTAGTAGCAGGGCTGATGAGGTAGAAGGATGTAGCTGCGTTCCAGAGTAATAAATTTCCCTGAATGCGGATTGTTACTACATTTATCTACTTGTTCTACCAGGTGAATTGCTCATCGATAAATTTAAATCAGATGAGCAAGTAGTCTAACAGCCGCTATCTATACACCGGTATAATGATCAATTATTTAAGAGCAGTGAGACATCTTGAGTTACCTGTATGACAAAACCTTCAAGGTTGGACAGCTTGCCGAGAGCAACGGCCATGTCACCCATGAATGAAGCTCCCTATGTTGGCATCATCAGCAAGACATCCGCTGCCCGCCACCGTGACTGCTAGTGACTGATGTAGCTGCTCCAGGCCCTGGGTGAGAGCTTCTTCAGCCTGCTGCAATGACTGCTCAAGGCCGCAGATGCCGACCATTTGCTGTTCAGTCAAGGGATCAAGCTGAGGTACCAGTGTCTGCAGCATCAGTAGGAAATACATACTGTCATTAGGATACCATTAGCTTACTTCAGAGAATGATACACTGAACTCAATGTCCAAGCATTTGCTTGGCAACTGGGTTCTTAAACTATCAAATGAACTCTCTTCTTTTGTGAGAAACTATCAAATAAAATTGACAGATATAGTTTGCATATTTGGATAGAAATAACATTGGTAATATTCAGTGTAGTTTGGTACACATACCTTGAGCAGATCAGAGGGCCGGAAGCCGCCCATCCACAGGAAGCAGCGCTCAGCGGGGGTCGCCCACATCCCAGTGATGAGATGGAAGACGTCTGTCCTGGCTGCAGCACCCTTGAGGCGGAAGAGCTCATCGTAGTGTGTCAGGGCATCGTCGATGATGGCCCTGAGGTCTCCATCTGGCAAGTGTGCGTGCAGGCCTCCCCGGAGCTCAACCATGCGCCGGCTGTCATCGTCCAGCCACCTGATGTATTCGACGTCAAACATAGCAGCGCCTGAAAGTAGAGGCCACAGTTTGAGGCTCAGTCCAATGCCAAAATTTTAATCAAACTCCCCCCACATTCAGTTACTTGAAACAACAAATTTGTGATCCTGTTGGGGAGGATAACAAGAGGAGACTCGGACAATGGTGATGGATTTACACACCTGCACTGGAGTTTCCACCTGGATTTCCTCCAACCAAGAGACCCTGGACAAATATCACAGGTTCAGATCACACTTTATAACATGAAAAACCTAGCTCGGTACAGTGGCAAAATGGATACAATGGGAAAAAAAAACTTAAATGATATTTTTCCAACTCCAGTGATCGTGGCGATGGTATCTATATACATGTGCAAATGGTGAGTTAGCTTCAAAAATGTAAAGCACCTGGGAACGAGCCCGTTGGAGATCCTGCTCCAGTTGAGCAAGCTTGAGCTTGCCACTCTCAAGCTGCTGAATGTAAGCCTACATATGATGGAGAATGCAGATAAAAATGTCAACAACTTGCCAAGTTCATTTCTGAAAACATCAATTCAGTTCTGATTGCTAATATATGTATGCAATGAAATACAAAATATGACCCACCTTCTTTCGCAGTCGGCTTTTTCGTGCAGCCTCCCGGTTCTGTGCTAGCCTCCTTGACGTCTGCTGACCACCAAGGGTGAAGGAGAACTTGTTAATCATTATACTTCTCAAAATTCTCAAAACCAAATGCATTTCATTGCACCAGGAACATAAATTTTGATGTTACCTTTGGATCAAGTGCCTTGCCGGTCCTGTCACTGTATTGGAACTTGTTTCCATTTTCTGCACACGGCAAAGTGAACATAAGCAGTCCAGCACAAGATAAAATCAGTTAATACCTTTTTCCCTTATATGAATACATGTCATTGCATCAGTTTATACAGTATTTATGCTCACTTAATACTATGATAGATGCAAGAACAATATCATGCCTGCGTGTCCATGGTGCAATCAGACAAATATATAGTATGCCTCTCTACTACATGCACGTTACATCAAGCACATATAAACAAATAGTCGTGTACATTTGGTGGAAACCACCCACTCCAACAACAGACAAAAAAATTATACATATATTAGATTCTGCTTTTCTTTTCTGATGGTGTGTTGCTGTCTTCAGCTAAGTGTGAATTGCTTTTTGTACAACCAAGTTGTGAGTTAATTAGTGCATAAGACTGTTCCTGTTTGTTTATCCATCCAAAGTATTGCATATTTTGGTAGTTCATCAATTGACCAGAAAGCAGCATGCACCTAAAGTAGACACTGACCCAGCCAAGGTGGAATTATTCAAGCATCCAACTAATTCGGGTCACAGTTTCTTGCAAAGACGCCAGAGACAATATTGTAAGAATTGATCCCTTGTCTCCTACTGCATCACCAATGACACGGCATTTACGCGCTAATCTAACATATCCGCTATACTAATCACCTATCCATATGTATGTGCCTAGAATGGAATGTGTTGCAATTCCAGCAGGTTTTACTAGTAGATTTTCATAGGGCCAAAAAAAAAAGGGGTTCACCTAACGTGTTGGGATTGGAGATCTTGGGAGCAGCAACATCTTAAATGCACATCCTCAGCAGTGGATTCTTTCTTTCTTTGTTCTGCCTATGGCAGGAGCATTTTGCTACATGAGCATCTTGGAAGTTGTGGCCTAGGCTAGCTAAGCTAGCTACTGACATGGCACCAGGCTATCTATCTAGGAGAGATTATATATATGATGCATGGTGACCAGGAGAGAATGTGGAGAAGCAAAGAACATCCAAGAAAACCAAGCATGGTGCATATACCAATATGCATTGAATTTGACATTACACAGTACCTGCTGCTGGTGCTGGGGCTGATACTGCTCTGGAATCTGATGAAACTGGCTTGCCACGGTTACCACTCCTACTAACCCTTGCTGCTGATGGTGGTGATGATCTGGTGAGTCCTTGGTGATGTTGTTCTTGCTGCTGCTCTCCGAGTCTGTGCTGTCTGCTGTCACATTTGAACCCTCCTGCATTTCCACACAAAGCAAGAGCAACACATGCAGCTGTAAAAAACAATTGCAAGTGCAAAATACTTGCAGTAGATTTTTGCAATGTAGTATATCCATTATTTACCTTGGGTGTGTGATGGAGAGAGAGAGACCTCATCGGCCAAGAGGGGAAGATGTCCAGTGTAGGAAGTGGCCTAGCTCCAGCAGCAACGGCAGTAGCAGTAGCAGCAACAGTACCGGGGAAGGCTGCAAGAAGATATCATAGGTGAGGAGGAGATCAAGACATGCATCCCAACAGCAGAGAGAGAGGTGAAGTGAAAAGGCTGCAGTACTGTGGATCACAAGGGTGGCTCTGGCCTCTGTGTAGGACCACTGTGGCAGCGAAACTGAAAGTGGCCTTGGAATTTATTCCCCTTTGAGCTAGGTGTGCTTGCAGTTGCAGAGAAGAGAGAGAGAGAGTTGTACCTAGGGATCATGGAGACGGACTCGTTGCAATCTACTCCACTCTAGGGGTAGAGAGAGGAGGCTAGAAGAGATAGGAAGAGAGGGAGTCACAAGAAGCAACACGCACACAACTGCCACTTCTGCCGCACTGCATGGTTACTTTTGACTAGGATGCCCTAACCTCTTGGTAAAGTGGCTCGCGAGGTTGTGCTCTTTGGTCTTCTTGTTGGACTTGGTTTGGCTAGGCTAGAGAGAGAAAGAGGACAGAGAGAGGTGTAGTGTACGTACGCATGGCGTTGGTGTGTCCATGATGATGAGCTATGGTGGAGGTGGCCGTTGCAGTTTGTTGATCATGAGCAGCCCTCCTGCCGCCGCCGTTGCTGAGGGTGGCGACCTGGTGCATGAAGGCCTCCTCCAGCTCTCCGAAATAGGCGCCCCCTCCTCCCTCCTCCGTCTTGCTCGCTGCACGGACAAGCCATCACCATTACCATGACGAAATGATCTACACAAAGATTCGCAGTATGTATCTACATATGCAGGATCGATGACAGGAAGCACCAAGAACAGCAAGCCGACAAAAAACAATACATCAATACACATGCACGAGATAAATCAGGAATTCTTGCCCGAGTTTGCCAAACCTCGAAAAACAGGTGCCTGCTCACGGTTATTGTTTCACCGGAGAGGGGAAAAGCAGAAGAGAGATGACAGACAAAACGGGGAGATAGAGAAGAGAGGGAGGGCAAAGATTGTTCTTACAAGAAGGTTGCTGGAGGCATGGAGTGGTTGGGCATGGCGCCGCCGTGGAAGCAGCCATAGCCAAGAACATGATGAGGAGGGGGATCCCTGTGCCTCGGATGACCTGAACTGCTACTCGCCTCCTCCATCCTTGAGCTTGAAGCTACCTAGCTAGCACACCGCCCCCAATACGATCTCAAAGCCCTTTTCCTGCCTCTCCCAGTAGAGAAACTAGCTTCTGCCTAGCAGACTGGCTTCTGATGCACTGGGATATATAAGAACACAAGAAAGCATCACATGAGCAACACCCACACACCAGAGAAGAGAGAAGGCATGCGAATATGGAGACAAACAACATACCAGGGTACTGGTTTAGCTTTAATCTGTACCACGAGCAACAGCGCAAAAGAGAGCGGGGTTGAGCCAGAGGCGGCCTTGACCGTTTCTCGCTCTTCTTCGCACACCCTGCAACTTCTTGTCTTGATGTATCTGCCACTCTGATGGCTTTCACCCCTTCTGGGCTGTGTGTACTGATAATCCCACAGTTCAGAGGGAGATCTTGTCCTTTCTTGCCTGCTTTTGTTCTGGTCTCTCCCCGCTCCCTTGTGTGTCTGTGTGAAAAGAGAGAGATGGCCGGAGAAGAAAGAGAGAGGGAGAGATATGTGTATAGTAGGGGTCTTGTCTTGACTTGAAAGGCTTTTGTCAAGGAGCCACAGGAATCCCTCTCTCTGCCTGACTGCACTCTTATCACATTGGAACTGACTGCCATCTCTCATTGGCTGGCCCCAACCAATTTCTTTATTTTATGCATCCATGTCCACCCTTCTCTTTTCCTTGCTCCAAAGGTTCAAAGTATTTGTTCATTTTTCTATGTACATAAATGTTACATTCTTACAACGGTGAGCACATAATCTTTATTTATGAGCTGTTGAAGAAAAACTGTGCTCTGAACAGCCATTTTTCTACCCAGCAGGTGGTGACCATCTTAATCTACCGTTTAAACTTTGACAGTGTCTATACATGCATGCATGATATAAAACTTGACCTATAGGATAATCATGAGGCGTTTTAGCTCTACACAGGGTCACAAACGTGTTGTCAACCTTATGTGAACGATACATGCATGTATGTATTAACAATTCGATCTGCAACAATAGATTAAGTGATGAGAAACCTTGCGTATACTGAATTCAATTTGCTTGGCGCGTAATGTGTCCCCTGTTAACTAGTCAACATCCATGCCTTGTCAAACCATACCTAAACCAATAATATCCATTTCCACACAATGGGTAGCAAACTTATTAAATTCCTGAGACCTTTGCTAAGTATCCAATCAATCAGTGGGGCTCTAGCGAATATATATGTTAGTTCACCTGACATTGATGGGTTGGATTGAGACTCGATCTTCCTTTCTGATGCACACATGCTTAACATATCCATGCACTGAAATTCTCACACGCTTCATGCACCGTGGCTTGTGGATTGCCCAAGTTGAAAAGGTTTCAGGTTCTACCACTACAGATACACTGCACACACCTGAACTACTGGAAAATGTGTGTCCTTTACCTGCACTATCTACAGTGGTGAAAATTGTGCATTGGTTGGCATAATTAATCAACAGAAAGAGAGCTCCACTATTGTGTGATTCCACATCAGATGTTTACAAAGAAGCTATAGATTTTGGTCTTTAAGTGTAAATCCTACCATGCATGATCCCTTTTCGGTTATCACCATTTCACCAAGCACAGAACATTCCTTTTTAACTGGTGGAGATGGAGCTAGCTGGAATTAGAACAAATGTCTCTTTCAATTTTACACTTGGAAGATGCATGAAAGTATGCCGCTACTTAATTTATGATGTACCTATCAAGGTATTTATTTTTGTCTGCCTTCTTCACCCACTATTTTTCTCGCCAATGATTGGCACAGAAAAATGTGCACATCACATTACTAAATTGGAAAGGATTTATATCATTGGATTAGTTGCATGAACCTGGCTACTAGAAGAAGATCATGTTTCGTTTAATGGCATTTCACAAGTCTTCAAATGGCAAGTTTGGGCGTGGTTAAATATGGCTTAGAACAGTTGTTGAACCACATGCATGATTGTTTCAAGCTGTTGGTTTAGCTAATTCCTTTCAAGCTAGGGGCGTTGGTCACATAGATTAGATTAGAACATAGTTTCTATAATTAGAACTGTTGCTAACGACATCATTTGACACATGCCAACACTATTCATCATGGTTGTATATTTATGCATGTGCATGTGATTCATGCATGATCAGTAATTAAAATGTCTACCGTTAAATGACAGTTCAAAAATTAAGAATGGATTCCACTTTTCACCCCTCACTTGTGCTTACCACGTTCAGTAAAAACTCAACCGGAATGCCCGTCTAAGAAACTTTGAATCCGGCTTTACCCCATGTTATCATGTTGCCCATTCCGTTTGATAGGAACTGCGTGTTAGATCGATGTGGTGTGACAACAATGTGTAAAGCTCTGAGGGAGTCATCGAAAATTATGTGCAACCATCTCTTCTCCATCTATTTCCATTCTTCGCCATCTTTTCCGACATTCTCGAATCTCGATCATCACCCCACTTTTTGGTTAATAGACACATATACAAGAAAGTGTGCTCAAAATGTTTCCTAAACTGGGCACCTGGATGAATCTTTACTAGATGGGGTAACTTCTGTCATAGATGCATAACTAGGTAGTCAAAAGTGAAATTATATACAAAATAATCTAATCCTTCAACAATCGCGCACCACTACACACTACCCGAAAATGCTTTTTTGCTGAGTGACAACAACTTTGGCGAGTGCAATTTATCGGGCACTCGACAAAAACATGGTCTAGGCCACGCGCTCCGAAAAACACTCGGTAAACACTTGCACTTGAAAATTAGAGAGCTACGCCGAGTGTTTTTTCCGCGCCGCACTTGGCAAATAAGTGCACTTTACATATCAAATGTATGTTGAGGGCTGCACTTGGCATATCATAGATGCTCAGCAAAAAGTGAGGGCCACATGGCACCTGACTTTGGGACAGGCGGCACGGAGGTGCTATGCTGAGTGTCGCGTCAGGTGCAATCGACAATGTTGACGGGGTGTTGTTTGCCTAACCTACCCTGACATGGCACTCTGCAAACATATTTTTTTATTTTTGTTATTTAATGCTGTAAAATATATTTCCCAAATTATGCACATAGGTTTGCCTTGAGAAACATTGTTTATATGTTTTTACAAAATAAAATCATTTTCGAGTGCCAAAATAGTATTTTCTTCTGAACTGTGCAAGGAATATGGTGCAAAACGACAACACTCCAATTATCACACAAATAGACCATATTTGATTGAATTAATTCAAGTTGTATTAATTTTTAAAATAAAAATTAACTACTTTCGTACATTAAAAAAATTATGTTGATTTATTAAAAAATAATTCAAACTTGACTACAAGTATTCTCTACCTTTGTCCCATATAATGAATTAAAATCATTTTTAGGTACATATATAGGTAGTCATTACATGGAGGAACCAGTAATACTTTTGAAATATTCAACAAGCTACGAATAGCCATGCTGGTCATTTTACCCCCGGTTTGAAAAATGGAAAGAAAGTTAAGAAAACTTAAAAAAATCAATAGTTCCGCATGGAGTACTTGCAACATAAAAATTAAAAAGTGTCTCACAAAATGGGCTATCATGTGCTATGAAGATTCATAATTTTTCAAATGAAATGACCAAGTCATGGGCATATTTGTGACATAGTTTATTATAATGTGCCCAAATTATGCAGGGTGATGCATCATTTAACAAAAAACAATGTTTCCAACTAGAGTTTCCAACATTTTATAACAAAATTATTTTTCATTTTGGAGTGTCAAAATGGGTGAAGCAAATCACTGAATAGGATACAAAATAACAACAATCCAATCTTCACACAAAGTAGACTAAGCCTTAAAGTAGACCATAATTGATGGGAAAATCCAAATTTTATGAATTTTCAAAGTTTGTGGCCACTTTCGTGCATTTAAATGACTTTAAGATGATTTAGCGGAAGAAATCCAAAATTGAAATACATGTATGTTATAACTTGATCCCAAAAAAATTACAAAAATGATTTTTAGGTATACAAGTACTCCCTCCGTTCCTAAATATAAGATGTTTTAGTTTTTATCATATTCACATGTAACTAGACAGGCTTTTAGTGTGTATGTTGACCCATTTCAATCTGTATCTAGAATATACTGGAAATGGCTAAAATATTTTATATTTAGAAATGGAGGGAGTAGTCATTAAATGGAGGAACCAGTGATAGTTTTGAAAGATTCAACTAGTTGTTATGAATAGTCATTCTAGTCATTTCGGCCCTATTTTTTAAAAATGAAAGAAATAAATAAAATAAAAATGCGATTGTTCCGCATTGAGTCCTTTTATGTACTGTTTGTCAGAAGAAATAATAAACTTGTAACATGAAAATTAAAAAATAATGATTCACAACATGTGCTATCATGTACAAACATTGATGGCTTTCAACCAAAATGACCAAGTCATGGGCATATTTGTGGCATAGTCTATTATAATGTGCCCAGATTGTGCACGAGGTGCATATTATCATGAAAAATAATGTTTTCAACATTTTTTACAAAAAAAAACCATTTCTGATTATGTGAGTACCAAAATGGGGTAGCTGTGTATTGAAAAAATTCCACAATGGGCAGTTGCTAGATACATGTACCTCTTCACCACATTTAAAGATTTTATCACAGATTTTACCCTACTCTTGCCTCCAGCTTTCTTTGGGACGGGTAGTTTTGCCTTGGGTGAGCGGACTTCTCTTCCACCTATGGGAGTGACTCCTAAATGAATGTTTGGCATGAAGATTTGGAGTCTTACTTTCCTTTATTGTCCTTACCAGCCTCTCGAATTTTAAGGCTAGAGCTTGTACTTGGTGAATGGACCAACAAAAATTGCATCATCAAACAACTTTCAGTAGTGTCATTTAGACCATTGATGTACCATAAAACTTGTTAATCTTCAGTTTCAGCAAGGTTGCAGCTCGCTTATAGCCTTTGAAACTCTTCTATGTATTCTTAAATTGTCATATATATTTCCTTGAGCATTGGATCTGCTCATAACAGGCATGCAAAAATATCACTTCCAAATTATTCTTCATTTTCCACCAAAATATCACACAGGTTTTCCTCTAAGCCTGCGGTCCTATGCAAGGTGATGCCACTATGCACCAGCTCCTCTTTTCAGCTTGTATGTGATAAATCTCTAAGGTGATGCGGGCTACCCCAAAAACACCATCACTCAAGACACCGCCGTTGGCCCAATAAAGAGAGCCCGAGCCAAAGCGATACAAGATAAGGTGAACTTTCTCCTAGCCTCATGTAAATTCGATGTTTCAATAAATGGCTCGCTACCTTAAGCGAATCCTTTGTGCCGAAACCGTGCGGGACATATCCGACTGCTCTTTGTCTCGGAGTCAGAATGTTCAATGTCATTCGTCGGACTGTCTGACGCCTAGAGACGCCTGCTTGAGCCACGAACCATGAAATCACATGTGAAGACTGATGTTGTCGGATTGTCAGGCATGGAAAGGGCTGGATTATGACTGCGTGCAGGAAACGGGACCTCGGCCTATGTATATTTCTCTTCGCTTACCCTTTGCCCTCTTGCACTATAAATACCCACTATGGGCTCAATTATATGGTTAGAATGAAATTAGAATTTGAGAGTTGAGCTTTGCTTCCCCTTTCCCCCATGTATGGAACACAATGCCTCCATTGATGGAGATGTATCAATACCACTACTTATAGCTACTAATTTTCTATGAGATTCAAGTAGTGCTTGCCAAACTTATGTTCAAGAATGGGTTAGAGAAGAATATTTCCATCAAGGGTATTGTTGGCTTGGGATTTGAGATATGAAGGCTGTTCCTCGGAGGTTTATTGCCGGGTGTTCTTCTCTTGCAGACTGCTCCATTTATCCCGACTTTTTGTCATGTTTCTCCTAGGCCCCCTTTGTGTTCATCATGTTGTTTGTTGGCCTCTTCTGCCATCAATCTGTGAAGATCGGTCGCAACCATATCACACGGTCTTTTGAAATAGTCTCATGACCTCAAAGAAATTCTCCACCTCATACAACCAATCAAGACAAACTATATATAAAGTTCCATTAAAGGCGGGCATCTCGGCTTTCACCTTGTATGAATATCTCACATATGTAGCAATGGATACTCTTGGATATGTATAGAGATTAGGTTCTTCAAGGGCTTCATGGTATTCTTCACCTTAGCCTTCTTAAGTTACCTTGGACCGCATGCCGTTGATGAGATTTTTGCTTCAAGATGACTTTCTCTTCTTTGACGTCGAACAACTTGTTCCTCCTTTGATGAATCTTCTTCATTCGCAGCAGAGAACACTATTTCTTATCATCTGAACCAGTTGGTTGAATCTCAAGTTAAGATCTCACGTAGCTTTTGGATTTTTTTGTTCTGCAACGTCGATTCTCTTTCCAAATTACTACATTGTTTGCTGCAACCTACTCTCAAAGAGGCCCCAAGAATTAGAACGGACCAGAATGGCTCTGATACCACTTGAAGCTGCACAAGGTTCAGCATGAACAACTCCACCTTGCTGTCACAATGTGGACAACACAAATGTTGAAGGAACCACTTCACTTGTTGTACTATAGATCGCTCTAGGTGCAAGGGCTTCAAAGGGTTCATTCGAAATCTCTTAACACTTTAGATCAAATTCAGAATTTAAGACAATAACACAAAGTTTCTTCTTATTGATAGATAGTGATTACATAGTTTGGTTATAAAAAATTTGTGAGGACCTCTTTTTATACGCTTCATGAGCCTCTCACTAACTTAGTTGTACTCATGCTATAAGGTTCTTTCAAGCTCTACCCATAGGTGAGGCAAACAGGGCGACCACGCCGGCCCCTGACGAAAGGAGGGCCCCAATAATCGAGTGAACTAAAAATACTTAATTTGTAGGAGCAAGTCCATATAGATTAATATCATGTCCCGTAGATGTAAGAATAAACAACCTAATTGACGATAACAAGTTTAGTTAGGTCGTGTGGCTTTATTTATGTAGCAGGGCGAAATCCTGTTTCGAGAGAATTGATGACAACAAGTTTAGTTAGGCCGATATAAGTCATACAAGTTTTACTAAAAATTGACTAGATTTATACAGTTAATTATGTGCAAGGATTTTATTTTCTAAAAACTATATGGAGCAATTGTATACAGCTAATGATGCCAAGTGCATTGCATGCGGACATATCAAATAATGATATTGTATGTAAAATAATATAAATTCATTTAATTTTTAATTTTTTTGTGATTACTGACAGTGATTCTATTTAATACAAAATAGAGAGCATACAAAACACTTTTAACTTATACTATTCATAATAACTCTTAAAACACACCGGCAAAAACCAATAAAGAATTTATAGTAACAATTAAACATATGTTCTGAAAGTTTCTACATGTAATGTATTCTTAACCACATGTATACTAGAACACTTGTTAAGATATTTTAGCCCATATGATCTTTACAGATCTTTACCATTAATATGTATAATAGTATATAGTTTGCACAATTGAAAAGTAAAATTTATGAAGAAAATACTTTTAATAAACAAGTATTTAAATACAGCGCAACACAAGTGTATTTTCATCGATATGCATCACAATTATACATAAACACTTAACTAATATTTAGAATTTTTTTTTGTGGTTAACCATGTCAAATAAGTAATATAAATTTGTACTCAATTAGACAGTATCATGCTACACATAAGTTTGTAGTATAAAAGTTTAGTGTAAAAAATAATTAATTTAGTCCGTGTTAGGTCCTAAATCCTAATCATGGGCTATCCTATTGGCGACTTTCAGAGCTGGGAGCTTACCTTGAAAACCTTTGTAAAGAAAACTTCAAAGCGCTTGTGCTACCTGCCATGTTCATCTTCTCCGAAGCATTTAGAGATAGATGGATGCACGCAAAACTTTTGAAGAGGATCCGCTACAACATCTAACCAATGACGTTTAGATCTTTTATGCGTGATGGAAAGACGAGCCTGCCAAAATAGGTTGATCATCTGATAGTCAGGAACAGACTACACGCCCCATCAAAGTTATGTGGACAATGCATCGAAGCTGGTACAACAAAAAGTGGTTGGTTCGACAAAGAGAAAGAGATGAAATAGTTTGATGTTAAGTACCAGCTAACATGCTTTGAGGAGATCATAGGCAAGGAAAGAGGACTGTTGTTGGTACTGATGCGAGATTTTACTATCTGATCATGAGTAAAGATGATTTGGAGAAGACAGGAGCAGGCCTAGACTCTCCCAACCCTAGATTCTACAACATCGTAGGCG
The DNA here is from genome assembly GCA_947311845.1 of Poa pratensis. NCBI lineage: Eukaryota > Viridiplantae > Streptophyta > Magnoliopsida > Poales > Poaceae > Poa > Poa pratensis. Next base: position 106,832,587 of record CAMZMU010000096.1, on the reverse strand, counting down.
ACCCTATGATTTTTTACGATGCGTACAAATGTGTTGTGAAGGGGTTGTCATTTTCTTAGCCAACCTAAATCTGATCTTGTGTTGTTTTACTAATGACTTGTGATCTATGAGGCACATGAGAGATTGCATTAGCATCCAGCTCCATAGAACCTATAGTTAGGCACTTTTTCTTTGCTGACAAGAAATATTATTTTTTCCTTTTCATTTCACTAGCAGTAGTGTGCTATATAGTTTTTTCTGGTCAATGCGTGTATGTGATAGTAACGTCGACATGGCCGAGTGCTTGTCAATGTAGTCCTTTCTCACGTTGCAGGACCATGTGCCGGCGTAGCTTATCCCATCTTGATACTTGCTTCCATTCCTGCTCGTGCTTTGTGTGTGCCATTGTTCCTTTGCCGCATATATTGGGTTGTCTAGCGGAGCTCGAACTACGGTTGGGGAGATAGAACAGGGACCTAGACCGGACCGAGAAGCAGCTTCTGGCATATGAAATGGTGTTCGTGTAAAGCCCGCGAATAGACACACAAGTTTAAATTTCGAAAAAAAAAAGGCTAACAAAAGCAGACAACGCCTACATGCAACCCCTAGATGGGACTTTTGAGCCAATTCATTTCTGCAAAGATAAGCAGAAAACTAGCATAATCAGACTTTTTAATTTCGATGCGCGGCGAATCTTTCTCTCTCCCCCTCCAGTCTTCTTCTCCTCATCTGACTTCACACAACTAAATGATACTTGTGGGCTATCGAAAAATCAATCGTACGTACCCACGGGTGTCAAACTGGCAGGCCTTTTTAAGGGCATCAGCAGCGGTGGCAGCCATGACCTACTACCTCAAGTAAAAAAGTTAGCATAGACATAATGGTTCATATTTATCTCCACAGTCCAAGCTGCAACTGGTTCTTGCATACTATGAACAAAAATTAAGGGCCCATACTAAGAGGACAAATCATGCATCTTGTCTC